>CAUHTR010007863.1:100305-161441 GCA_959609185.1 Schmidtea polychroa
ATTAAGTAATCAATTATCTAAATATTAAAGTTAAAGTCAATTTAAGATGAAAGTTTTTCTGGGATTTTCAATGTTAATTTTAGATGCAAATCTTCGTCAATTAATCAATGACCACATAAAATTATTGGTTAAATATGAAAATAAGGGTTATATTTAGTTGTTAAGCAAATTATTGTATAAAATTAAGTAATAAAGAATAATTAGGTAAATTAAGCATAAGTAAATTAAAGTTAAAAATTTTAAATAAGTAAATTAAGGTTCAAAATTTAAAATTAAATAACCAATGGTTCAAATTTTAAATTAAAGCTAAATAAATAAATTAAAGTTATAATTTTTAAATAAGTAATGTAATAAGTAAATTAAAGTAAGATTTTTAAATTTTTTATCAAAAGATTGAATAACCACCAACTTTTTTGAGAAATGTAATTTTTAATGAACATTTAAATGGAAATTTTTTTTTAAGTTAATTTTAAATGTAAAATTTTTTAAGGTAATTTTAATGGAAATTTTATTGAAATAATTTTTTAAGTCAATTTTTAATAGAAATTTTAATGGATTAATTTTTTAAGTTAATTTTTATGAAATATTTTTTAAGATAATTTTAAATACAAATTTCAATGAAATATTTTTCAAAGTCAAATGAAAATTTTAATGGAATAATAATAATAATAATAATAATAATAATAATAATAATAATAATAATAATAATAATAATAATAATAATAATTCAACAATCAAATTCCAACAACGATCATGTTTTTAAAACTAGATACCAAGTACTTACAACCAGCTACCAAGTACTATGTACTATCAACCAAGTAAAAACAACCAAGTACTAACAACCAACTAAATCTTCTTCATTGTATTTTATGAAATGTTTTTTTAAATTAATTTTTTATCTATCTTCAAAAATATATTTTAATTACAATCAGTAGAAAAATCCTTTTCTAAATGTCTAAATTTAACAAAAATGTTTGATTTTCAACAAAAATAAATAATTGACAACAACTTTAAAACAACACGTGGAATTGAGGATAATTTAAATTACAATGAAAGACTAATGAATTCTAATTTACAAAACATTCTCCTTTTAACTGATTACTACTGACTTATTATTGCAATGTAAAAATTGCATTCAATAAATATTATTGTTGATTCATTTTATTATATATACTCTGAGTTTATCCGACAGGATGTTTTGACCCGCTAAGGGTATTAGTCGTAGGGGTACTTGTTGTAAGGGTATTAGTCATAAGGGTACTGGTCGTAAGGGTATTGCCAACACTCAACCTCCACCTACTCATTAACTAGATACTAACAATCACCATCAAAACCCATCGAGAAATTAACAAATATCAACCTACAACTAGATACTAACAACATCGCACTAACTACCAAGTACAAGATACCAACAACATAGTATCATCTACCAGTAACTTACAAACACGGATTTTCAACTATATACTAAGTACTTACAACAAGATACCAAACGCTATCAATCAAGTACTTACAACAAGTTACCAAGCACTATCAGCAAAATACTATCAACTAGATACCAAGTAACAACAATCAACTAACAACACATAAAAATAATAGCAATTAAATACAAAATATTCTTCATCACATACAATATCTTCTTATCAAAATCTAAAAAGTCAATCAGATACCAACTACCAAGTACCAAGTACTAATAACCAACAACTATGTATTAACAAATAGATCTTTAAAAGAAAATACTCTTCACTTGAAAAATTGGATGAAAAATTAATTGAACTCAAGTCATCAATAACTTGATAAAAATTGATTAAATAATTGTAAAAATTTAAATTATTCAAAATAAATATCATAAAAATTTAATTAATGGACAAGAAAGAATTCTAATCATTAATCATCCAGTAAATAAAGAAAATACTGATCATTCAAGTTGAATCAACTAAGATAATAAATTAATAAGAATTTTGAAATAAGATCTAGTAGATAATTGATTTAGATTGAATAAATAAATGGAAATAAATTAATTTTAATTATTTTTTTAAGACAGATGTATACTCAAGTTTATTGAGTGATTGGTCAAATTATTCATTTACAATTATAAAATTCAATAATACCTTAGAAATAAATGTCAAAAGAGACTGATAACTAATGATAACATCTAATAAACCAGTAAATTCATTTAAATGACAATATTTGATATATACAAGCGAATTCTCTAATAAAATAATCTAAAAAGATCACATTTTCCTGAAATAACTCTGTCTTTTAAGATTAGTATCTTATCAATAAGTACTTGTTAAAGATCATATAATCTCCTCAAACTAATAAGATTCCTTAAAATCCCTTAAATGACTATATTCCTACCCTTAATTCATATTATTACAAATATTTCACTAAAATCATCTAAAAAGCATCAAATTTCCCTGAAATATCTCTGTCTTTAAAGATTAGTATTTTATCGATAAGTACCCTTAAAAGGTTATATATTTCCCTCGGACTAATAAGATTCCTTAAAATCCCTTTAAATGACTAATTCTAACTTTAATTCCTATTATCACGAATATTTCCCTATAAAACATGTAAAATAATTTGGTCATTAACCCTAAATAATTTATAAAATCTAATGATAAAACCAGTTATAATTAAATTTTTATTCTAAAAATAAATCACTCTATTTGAAATTTAAAATAAATATTACTGTACAATATAACTGACTAGGTCCCATTGAAAGATTAAATTTATCCATTCAATAAAATATATTTCTTCAAATGATCATTTTTACCGATATTCAACCGATTTAATTACTAATTAAAATCAATCGATAGATTTCTTCCAATAAAGATCAATTTTATTTAGTTGTCGATGTTTTAAGTCCATATTTTTCAACTTTTGTCATTCTCCGCCTAAATAAAGATAAAAATAATTTAAAGTTGAAGTCAATCCCAATTATCTGTAAAGATTTCATTGTCAAAACCAAGTAAATCGATCATTATCCCTACTTAATAAAACATTGTTCTAAAACATAAATCTAAATTAATATACAATGAATTAATCACAACCTAATAAAACAATATAATTTCACATTATTATTGATTCATAACTGACTAATGTATTGCAATTTCCCTTAAAACATTGATATTTTACCAACATCATCCTTAAAAAATCATATATTCCCATCTTAACCCATCCTTCATTAAATTCAATCGACTATATCTCCCTTACAATGATATATTCCCATCTTAACCCATCCCTCATTAAATTTAACCGACTATATCCCCTCAAAAGATCATATTTTCCCATCTTAACCTCTCTCATTAAATCTAACCGACAATATCCCATCTTAACCGATCTCTCAGCAAATATTTCTACCCTTTTAAACATCTATCCGATTATATCCCTTAATTTCCCTAAAGATTCCACCCACTTGAGCCCTTTAATATATCAATCCTCTTAAAATCCTTAGAGAACTTCAAAAATATGACTTTTAATTAATTGTTATAGACACCAGACATTCTTCCATTGAAATAATTTAGTAGCTATATAGTAAGAGTTCACTAAAAGATCAAAATTCACTAAAATTTTCTACAAATATTTACCATCAAATACTTAACTGGAATGATATATTGTTTGATCATAATTCTTCAGCTATTCAACCAATCATTTTCAAGCAATAACAGCAAACTAAATTTCTGTATATCCTACAATAATTATCAAGTAAATTTAAAGTCCTTGATAAAGTTAACTGGTTTCTTAGCTTATGTTTTTTAAAGTTCATCAATGTGTAAATGGAAATATTCTTAGAAAATTACTGAAAAAATTATTTAGTCAAATATATTACAAAGTTATCATCAAAAATCTATTCTATCACTTAATTATTAACCTAATTGTCAATGAAATTAATTTTTATTTAAAATTTAAAAACTATTCAATAAAATACAACTAATTATCAAGAAATTAATTAAATTTATCACCATTAAAACTTTAAATTTTTAATCAGTCAACATGAAATTCTTAGAAAATTATTCAATATCCTCATCAAAATTTATCCTATCACTTGATTATTGTACAAACTCTAATTATTAACCTCATTAAAAATAAATTTTTATTTAAAATTTAAAAACAAGTCAATAAAAATACATCAAGAAATTAATTAAATTTACCTTAGAATTAGCATTAAATTTTTAAATATTCATTCAATCAACATGAAATTCACAAAAATGATAGAAATTCACAAAAAATGATTGAAATCCTCAAAAATAATAGAAAATTACAAAAATTGATAGAAATTCACAAAAATGATAGAAATTTACTTGAACATTTACTAAAACCATCAATTCTAAAAATTATCAATGAATGCCTTAAACAACAAATTTGCCTAAATAATCATTCAAATAAAAGCTTTAAATACTAGTACCTTTACGATCAGTACCCTTGTGACATGTTGAATGTGAGTAGTACCCTTGTAACTAGTTAGGGGTCAAAACATCCTGTTGGATAAACTCCGAGTATATATAATAAAACGAATTAACTCATTCAAATTTATCATTGAATCAGTCAAATTATCACAAATGTTGATACAAAATCTTATTCTAAAGTGGTAAGCAATTGTAGGATAAAAATGAAAAGAGAAATATTCTTTAAACTTTGATAAAATTAACAATGAAGGTGGTAACAATCTTCATTAAAGTGAGGAAATTATTCATTACTCGATGATAAATTCAAATTGGTGAAAATAATTGGTAGAATAATACATTATTGGATCATGAGAGGTAAATACTGAGAAGTGGTATAGATAAGATGAAGGTTGATAAGAATGGAAATATAATTAATTGAATTAGAAATATTAATTGAATTTATTTAAAATTATTTCATAAAATTCATAAATTTAATAAAAAGAAATTTTTAAAAAAAATATTTGTGGAATCGGTTTATTAAAAAAAGGTGGAATATAATTGATTAAATATCGGGGGGGTGGGGGTTATAAGTAAATAATTAATGGAAAATCGGGGGGATATTAGTGATTAATTAATGGAAAATCGAAAGGATATTAGTGATTAATTAATGGAAAATCGGGGGGATATAAGTGATTAATTAATGGAAAATCGGGGGGATATAAGTGATTAGTAAAGTCCACAATCACATACCATTTACAGCTTGTTATGTTATAAAATAGTCGCGGCTTGTTATGTAACAAAATAATTTAAATTGCAAATTTTTATGATATTTATTTTGAATAATTTAAATTTTTACAATTATTTAATCAATTTTTATCAAGTTATTGATGACTTGAGTTCAATTAATTTTTCATCCAATTTTTCCAGTGAAGAGTATTTTCTTTTAAAGATCTATTTGTTAATACATAGTTGTTGGTTATTAGTACTTGGTACTTGGTAGTTGGTATCTGATTGACTTTTTAGATTTTGATAAGAAGATATTGTATGTGATGAAGAATATTTTGTATTTAATTGCTATTATTTTTATGTGTTGTTGGTTGATTGTTGTTACTTGGTATCTAGTTGATTGTATTTTGCTGATAGTGCTTGGTAACTTGTTGTAAGTACTTGATTGATAGCGTTTGGTATCTTGTTGTAAGTACTTGGTATATAGTTGAAAATCCGTGTTTGTAAGTTACTGGTAGATGATACTAAGTTGTTGGTATCTTGTACTTGGTAGTTGGTGCGATGTTGTTAGTATCTAGTTGTAGGTTGATATTTGTTAATTTCTCGATGGGTTTTGATGGTGATTGTTAGTATCTAGTTAATGGGTAGG
The DNA here is from genome assembly GCA_959609185.1 of Schmidtea polychroa. Taxonomy (NCBI): domain Eukaryota; kingdom Metazoa; phylum Platyhelminthes; order Tricladida; family Dugesiidae; genus Schmidtea; species Schmidtea polychroa. The sequence goes on from CAUHTR010007863.1 coordinate 106,069, forward strand.
TGGGGGTTGAGTGTTAGCAATACCCTTACGACTAATTTGAACCCTTAATTTACTTTAATTTAAAATTTTAGAATTTATTTTAGAACTTAATTTAAAGTTTTAGACCTTAATTTACTTAATTTAAAATTTTAGACCATAATTTACCTATTTATCAATAATTTACTTTAGTTTAATTTTAGATCCTTGATTAATTCAATTATTAGACCCATAATTTACTTTATTTGAAAATTTTAGACCTTAATTTGCTTATTTACCCTTAATTTATTTAAGTTTAAAAATATAGACCATAATTTACTTAATTGAAAATTTTAGACCTTAATTACTTAATTTATAAAGTTCGACCATAATTTACCTATTTATCATTAATTTACTTTAGTTTAATTTTAGATCATTGATTAATTCAATTTTAAAATTTAGACCCTTAATTTAATTTAATTTAAAATTTTGGACCTTGATTTACTTAATTGAAAATTTTAGACCTTAATTTAAAATTTTATTCCATAATTTACTTATTTATCAATAATTTACTTTAGTTTAATTTTAAATCCTTGATTAATTCAATTTAAAAATTTAGACCCTTAATTTAATTTATTTGAAAATTTTAGACCATAATTTACTTAATTGAAAATTTTAGACCATAATTTTCATGTAAAATTGTCATTGAAAAAATTTTCATTTCTCAGGCGCTGTTTAGTAGGTAGTTAGTGGCCCGCTTGCAATTGCAAGTCGTTTTTTTTTGTTGTTTTTTGATTGCGCAAATGTTGCAACTTGTTTTTTTTTGTATTGAAAATCCTAGAAAAAAAAATAAGCGTAGCTTACTGAACAACAAAGAAAACGAGTTGCAACAATTACGCAATCAAAAAAGCAAAGAAAAAACGAGTTGCATAAATTTTTAAAATCAGGGAAAAATGACCATAAATCGTTAATGTCTATCATAATTATAATGATGGCAATATTACTAGGTATGATAAAAGGATGTACAGGCATGATAGCATATGACTGTCAAAACCCAAATGGGGACAAAAATACTCACTATTAGATATTGAAAACTGTCCAGAAGCGAATCCAATTAATTTAATTACAACTGAACCAAAATTATTTCATGTGTATCAGGAATCAGATTTTATACACACCGAAGCGAGAGAATGCATAATAAAATATTCAGAAGAGACTTTCGTGTGTCATAATGTAGCACGGACACCAACGATATATATGACAGAACCTTCATGAGAGGCAATGAGATTTGTTAGTAAAGGAAAAGTGTTAAATGTGGGAAATCGATAATACAGACCAACTACAAGGGTATATATTTAAGCAAAGATGAAATAAGAGATTCAAAAACAAAAATTAATAAATACGATATTAAACTTTCATCAGTTTCTAATAATAAGATAGATTACTTCTATCATCATCAACTAATGCAACTAGAAAGAGTCTACCAGGAAACTATCATCAACGACTGCAAATTCAATCGAGAAATCCTAAGAACAAAAATGGCATTAGTTATCACGAATCCAGACTTAATGGCCCCAATGCTCTTTTCAGAACGAGGCGCATTTGTTAGAGTCGTAGGGGAGGTAATACAAACATTTCAGTGTGACCAGTCAGTGCAACATTAGCTACAAACAAACAATGTACAAACGAATTACCTGTCATATATAAAGGAGAAAGGGTCTATCTACAACCAATCACAAGAATATTAACAAATAAAAATTACACACCAAAAAAGATAGATAAAAGTACAAATTTATTAAACCCCCTATATCAACTAGACGCCGAAACATGGATAACAATGTCAAATAAAAAGGTAGCAATAACACCCTTGAAATTGAAAATGACAGAACTAGATTAAAAACTTGAATTCTTTGAAGTAAATGATTTTGACAGCAATGGACTATATTCAAAAAAAGCTATAGAAAGTGCAAGAAAACACTTATTATTTCCAAACGAAAAAGTACTAACAGTCATTGCAAGTAAAATAATAGAGAATAGTCACGATGACCAATATAACTTCGACATATTACTATCAAAGGAACACTTCAAAAACGATGTCTATAAAGTATTATATAGTGTTTGGGGATACTTTGCGGTTTTAGGTAATGCATTTTCAACTATACATGGTATTTATTATTCGGTTACATTAGTGAAAATGATATGTTCATCATTAGTATCACTTAAAAAACTAAGACAGATATTCGGTAATTCATTTAAGATGTTAGCATGTCTATTTATCGCTAAATACTTGATAACAGCAAAACATGATAAAAATATTAGAAGGATAATTAAAAAATCAAAAGAAGATAGATTAATAGATGGAAATGTAAACCAAGAAAATAACGAACCTGAAGATATTCAACAACCACAAATGGGACCATACGTCATACATATCGATTAATTAAAGAACTTACAAACGATAATATTCCAAAGTATAAAAGTATAGCAGTAATATGTTCACAAAGAAATCTAAGAGAATATATGGATGTTATGGAATGGAAGAAGGAAAAGAAGCAAATAAAATGAGACCAAGAACCCAAATAAAAATAAATGATTAAATTATAAACGCCTTAGTAGATACAGAAGCAGCAGCATCATTGATAGAAAATGAGCTATTAACTGAAAAACAACGTATCATACCAACGAGTGACGAATTAGTATCACTTTCTTCACACACAATACCCAATAGAGGGAATTTAAAACTCACAGTTTATTTTGAAAATCAGAACGTAAATCATATATTTAGAGTAGCAGACATATGCCAAAGAAAATGCATACTAGGTATAGACATTCTTAGGAAATTAAAAGGATATGTAATAGATCTGTCAGACAACAAAATAAAGCGAAAAATAAATAAAAATTGCAAAAGCAATATAAATTTATAGTCAATAGAAGATATTCAGGAAGAATATATTACAATAATATATGATAAGAATATTAAGAAAACAACAAAAACTAAGGAAAGAAGAGATAAATATTTACTTTATAAAAAAAGGTTATGAGGACATGTTAGAAGATGGACGAACACTGAGAATTCTAAAACCTAAGCATTACATAATAGGAACAAATAAATACAGAATAAACATACATGTATCTATGTGATTAATGGGATAAACATTATTATTATCATGATTAATAACAATTTGAATGTGAATTTTGTTTTTATTGATATACATAATCTTTATATTTTAATTTGTAAAAGATAGAAAATGATGTTATTGTTTATTGTTATTAATTATCGTGTGTTGTCTAATGTTATTATTATTATTATTATTATTATTATTATTATTATTATTATAAATATTTTACATACAAATCATGAATATCAACAAAATGTATTGAGAAATCAGACTTAATTATTTTTGGATTAAACAGCAGTTCGCAGTAAATTTATTAACTTTACCAAAGAACAAAATATTTAAATTAATTGATCTTTATTTTAATTCAATGTTTGAATTCGATTGCATGAACGGGAGAGAACCACTGTGGTTGTTTATTGTCAATAAGTCTAGAGACATAATTGATCCTTATCTTAATTATATTTTTGAATTCGTGATTGTTTAATGTCAATAAGTCTAGAGATATAATTTAACCAATTGTTTGTTTTTAATTGCACCGGGTGCAAGATTGTTTATTTTATTTTTTATTGCAATATGTACACATTATTTTTAAAACAGAAATTTTATTTTAACAAAAGAGTGTATTGACATCGACTGATTTCTTTGTCCCCAAAAAATAAAAGCTTCTAAGAAGAATTGCAAATTCAGAAATTGATATTGCAATATAATTTGAGCATACCTATTTACACATCCGAGCTCAGAAAGCTGCAAGCATTCACATACACATACACACACACGTATATATATATATATATATATATATATATATATATATATATATATATATACAACACAAATTGAAATATATTTGAGGTGATTGTTCATTTTATATTATATAATTTGTAATTGTGATAATTAAATAAATTTATTGACCAGTGTTTGTGTTCTTATTTATATAGGAACCATCAAGTTGAGATTTGAGAACCTCAACAACATTAGTTATTTATATTTATATTATTTTATTTTTACTAAACTGGGAGCGAACACTTTGAAGCCTTATGATATATATGTCTTTTCATATTGTCATCTAAAGATTTTATAAGAATTCTTAAATTTTCTCGTATCTTTATTAAAAGTATTCTTTTCTCAATATGATCTATTTTATCTAATGAATTCTATAAATACTGTCAAAATGTTCATTTAATATTTCTGTAAAATATAAAAAATAATAGAAATATTTATTATTTTTAATTTCCACAAATTTTAAACAAAACATGAAATAAATTCTAATTGTCAATTATTTTTCTATTTTCATCAAACTTTGAAATTAAAATTTAAAAAATATTTTAAAAAGAAGACTGAAATTGAGCATTTTTAAAAAATATTTTAAAAGGAAAATTGAAATTTGTTTAAATAACAAAAATAAGGAAAACAAGTTTTTGAGTTTAAAATTTATTGAATAAAATTTATAGAATTATTTAGTGATTTGGAACCAGATGTTAATGTTGTAACGGATGAGAATCCTAATAATAATTATTCCCTTTTTTTGGTGAAATATTTGCCATTACTTTTAGGTTGATATTTAAGTGTGTCTTTACGATCTGGTTTCTTTAAAACCGATTTAAGGGAGCAGTTTCATTATTAGATTCCTGACCTGATCAGAAGTTTAATGGTTAGTCCTTAAGTATTTCAAAGGGTAGCACAATATTTTTTTCATATCGAAATTTTCCTCTTTCTTCATTTGGATCCAAATTCCGATAATTTCATTTTGCTTTGAAATTTTTACACAAACCATAAACATCTACCAGTTTATTCTCTTAATAATTCAAATATAAAATTAATTACAGGTTTTATAAAAATAATTAAAATTAATTAAAATTATTGTTGTTTTCAAACACAACTTAGGTTGGTGATAAAAATAATGTTAATTTTTTGGCTAATTCTTCCTTGGAAATTGCAATATAAGTAATAAAGCATAAAAGTGAATATTTTATATATAAGTTCTAATATAGTAATTTTTATTTATTTAAAAACATAATATCCTTACATTCTTGGCAACAATTCTCTCCCTTTCTTCTCTTGTCAAGAAATGTCAGAATTTTTCTAAATCCTCTCCCCTCTGATATTTTTGACATAATTAACGGACGTTCAAAAAGGAAACGTTTAAATTGCAGTAAAAGTGTTAAATTTATTTTTCATTTGATTATTATTTTAATGCAAATTTGACTGTCAAATCAATGTAGGAATTGCCAACGTTTGAAATTCCTCAAGTTTTGACAATTCTTGAATCTCAGCGGCATGTGCAAATCATTATCGGTTATAAGAATCAATTTGATCTAATAGATGAAAAAACCGGGGACACTACGCATTTATTCAAAACAGATATGATCAAATCTGCCATGATCGCAGCACTTGATCTCTATTCAGAGGATGAGCCAGAGCTCTTACTCTGTTATAACCGTATGTGAATAATTTATATTCCGTCATTCATATATTATTGCATTAAATATTTTTATAAATATTAAATCTAAAATATTTTAATTAAGTTCAAATTAGAACAATTCAATCAAAATGAGGGTAAAATTAACAATTTTACTTATTTATGCTTAGTGTAATTTTCACTAATCTGTATACATAAATAACAAATTTATAAATAAATAAATAAAATTACTTGAAGAAAGATCGTCATGACAAACGGGACGATCTATGGGAACTCGGAAAAGAAAACGGAAGTAAAAAGAAATGAGAAAGAGGAAGGAAACAACAGAAATCAGACCAGAAAACAAAAACAAAGATCAATACTAATTAATTAGTACAAAGGAGAAAAGGAATTTCAAATTCCAGAAAAACAAAATATGGGAAAAAGCCGTCAAAGCTTGTCAAAGATATCGGAATTGCCGAGAAGTCGGCCTAACAAAAAGGAAAAAAAGGAAAAAATATCTCGACATCTATCAGAATTAAGATGGGAACAGTCGGCAAATGCAGGAGAAGGAAAAGTGGAAAACTTTTGATTATCTCGAGTGCCACAAATAAAACAAGCTATATAAAGAAAAACCATTGACCAAGAAATTGACACAAAATTCAGACAAAAATAGAGAGACAAAAATTTAGACAAAACCGAGACCACAAATTAGCCAGAGTCAGACGAAACGTTATTGGAAAACTATTTGTGAAGAATAATTGTAAAGAGAATGATTGTGAAGAATAATTGTTGGAGAAGATTTGCAGAAAAGAATTAGTTGAAAAATTAAACAAAAAAAGTTATTTGAGTATTTGAATTAAGTTGTGAAGAAGGTCAAAGAAAACAACCAGCTCAAAGTCCCAGTCGATAAACCAATCAGTAGTTAGTGATCTTTCAATCCGGTGTTGTACACTAGTGCTATTCTACACTGAGTGTTGCAATAAGCATTGTATAGTCACCGAGTAGAGTGTTGAATTGATTTTCAGTGTTAAGTGAAAATTATTTGTGATTATCAATAAAGATTTCTGTTGTCAAGTGTTATTTGTGGGTCAGTCAAAGACACTCAGAGTAAGAATTTTAACTTACAAATATTATCACCAACCGAATAGCCCAACAAATCGAAAAACAATTTATAAAATTTATTTCGTGGGTTCAAAAATTGTTCAGTTATTTTCTTATCACTTTAAGCGAGTTGTCGAGTATAAATTTTTTTGAATCCAATTGAACACTAATGGGTATCCTATAGTCATTATAAATTTAATTAAAAACAGCTTTCAATATACAGTCGAATCCGCTTAATATCACGGGGTCCGGCCGGTATATAAATGTGATATAAACCGAATGTGCTATTAAGCGAAAAAAATACGAAAATACGAAAAAAAATACGAATACGATTATTTATTATCAAACCATTCATCCAGGGTACGCTGTTTCAATTTTTTCCTATTTCGCAAAATTATTAACTGTACTTGTCGTTCCATACTGTTAAAAACGGAAAAATCATTTTCATTGTTGAATATTAGCAATGTGCTATTAAGCATTTAAAATATAATGAGTGTATTATCTACGGTTTTTGTTCTACATCTTGGCGTGATAATAAGCTTATTGTGATATAAAACGATGTGCTATTAAGCGGATTGTCCTGTATTTAAAAATGTAAAATAAATAAAATAGAGTAGCCAGTGATAATTGCATAGTTTGTCTCCAGTTGCAAAATATCAATGCCTCTGAAGTTATAAGAATTTTTCCAATTGTTTAAATATCGAAGTTGCAACAAACTTTGCAAATAAAATATAAAGAAATAATAAGAAATTTTTAATTTACAGGATGTGTTTCATTAATTGGAATATATAATACAGTCTAACCCGCTTTAGTTGGGTCGGGATATTTCAGATTTAGTCGCTTGTCGTAGTGTTTTCAAAACTCCGGATTTTTTACTTTTAAATTTTACAGCTTAAGTCGTATAAATAAGTCGTATTTTGGATTATCTCGTAGATATTGTTAGTGGCCTGTATATGCGTACGTATTAATTTTTTCTACATATTATTTACTAGTATTTTGTACTAAAAGAAATTTAATAATAATGCTATTTAATTGTAATTATTAATTTGATAATTAGTTTGTTTTTATAATTACACTTTTAAAAATTATATAAATTGAGTTTTCTTAATTTTTTAAATATGACGAAGATGTTGCTGTTCTTCATAATATGAAACCTCAAATGTTAAACAATGTCTGGAAAAATGACACATAATTAATTATATTAATAAAATTTAATAAAAAGAAGTTGTTTATGATAATATTTTTCAAAAAAAAAAGATAAAAATAATTTATTATTGACATTATATTTAAAAAAGGAAACAGCGCAGGGCCTTGTGTGGTCGAAAGGTTTGCACTGATCACCACCCGGTATATGCTCAGAAAAGATTTCATCCATACATTTACAATATACTGATATTTTATGAATCATAATTTTAAATATTAAAATAAATTTTTTGTTTTATATTTCAATAAAATTTCACTTACAAAAATACAATTTGAGCCTTTAATGAATTCGTTAAATACATTTACTTCTAAATTTATTTTTCATCAATTTTAAATTCAATTCAATTAATTTTTTCATCTAAAATTAATAAGTTTTTGATTAATATTCAATTTTGGAAAACTTTATCTTTTAACATTTGTATAATTTAAAAATTATAATTGAAATTTTACCATCAGAATAAAATATCATAAAATTGTTAAAATTAGTTTGGTTCATCTATATTTATATTTAGATAGGTTTGATGCTTAATAAATTTACTTACAGGAACTTGTCATTTTCAAAAGCTGAAACACGACGGTCATCCATCAGAACAGTCTTCTAATTATGAATTCGATTTCTCATGGAATTTTGAACCAAAGAATATTGGTAGATTTTTAAAGAAAATCTTTGATTTGAATCATGACTTATTTATTTTTAATTAGTCCTCGTTTTGCCATATATTTTAGCTTTCGCCCAAAATGCAGTAGAAATCAGGCTTGTTGTAAATGGAAGCTTGGTTCACACAATGAGTGTTCCCAACTGCAAACTTATTACATCAAAAGTAAGAGTTTTTAATTGATAAATTAAATTAATTTTAAATTAATTAAAATTAATTAAATTTAAATTATTTGATATTAGTTCATTTCATATAGCTAATTTATTCAAATAGAATTGACCATTTAAAAGTTAATGGTGAAATTTTTAAAGTATCTAATTTCTTTCTTTTTGTGTGATTTTATTTCTATATAAAATGATAAAGATGTGATTTTTATCAAAAATTGGAAAATGAAAATTTATATTAAAAATTTATTTTTTAAATTTTATTTTTTATCAAAAGTATTATAGTGTTTGTAGCGTTGGTAAAAAATGTAAGGATTAAAAATGAAAATATTGATTGCGTAAAAATATTTATAAAAATATTCATTAAATAAATATTTATTCGAATATTGTTTGGCTGGAAGGTGCTGGTGCTGGTGTTTCTTTTAGTGTTGATGTTGATGTTGTTGGTGCAGTTGGTGATGCTGTTTCTGTTGGTGCTTTTCGAGTTGATGTTAAAGTTGTTGTGTAGTTGGTGATTGAATTGTTTGTTGATTGAATTTTTCTAATCTGCCATTTTCTAAATATTTAAACAAAGTTTTTTTCTAAAAAATTTAATTAATTTATTGATAAATTAATTAAATCTTTTGTATTGCGCAGGCACTACAGTATTTAATAATATATCATTAAATGGCAATATGCAAATTGGTTTTTATTGTATTACCACAAATTTTCGGCAAATCATTTATCAAGTGTTTTGTTTATTTTTTCTTTTTGTCTAATCATAATATGTGCTCATGCTTTTAATGAAATTCAATTTTTATTATTATAGAAAATACTAATATAATTCTTTTCTTTTCATTTTTCTTTGAATATAAATCAATAAATTCTCTTTAAATCATTTACAACCTTTTTAAATGTTATAAAAATAAAACAGTCAATCATTGGTGAAAAACAAAAAAAAGTATTTATCTTTAAAATGTTTACATAAACACAATTATCTCAAATTTTGTTGAAAACTAAATAATTTATAAATTATAATATTGTAATTATAATCAGTAAAATTGTTTATCCTTGCCGTCACAACCCTGAAAGTATCAATTTGAGTTTAATACATAACATACAATTTCACATTTTTTACATAATAATAAAATGACATATTATAAATGAATAAAATGCGTTTTATAGTCTTTTCCACTAATATTTTTCTGAATTACTTACTGGTTTAATAAATCATTTTTCCTTTATAAATTTGTAAAACTCAACGCTACCCATATTAAAAGTAACTTTTACTTACAATTCGACCTTCATTAAATAAGTATTACAAGTTGTAGCGATTGACTCGTAATTCATAAAAATACTCGCCGCTTTTTACAATTATAATAAAAATGTAAATCTTACAAGACATAATCCTTTGAAATAAACAATAATTTGTATTATTCTCTGTCTACTCTTCTTCGAAATATCTTTCTAAATGCCAAATTTGCTGAAAATTTTCGAAAGTTAAATTTAGTAATAAATTACTTCATTTTATAATAGTCATTTCTTATAATAATTTGTAGTTATGTGAGGATGAAAAATATTTCGTTTTTAAAAATTATTATTTTTGAAAAAATACCAAAACCGTTGTGTTTTTGCTCAAACTGGGACAGTAGGTTACTCTAATGTCAGATTGTTTGTAGTTTGTTTGACTCATTTAAAATTCTATTGCTATATATATATATATATATATATATATATATATATATATATATATATATATATATATATATATATATATATATATATATATATATATATAGTACTGATTTATTATTTTTTGAATACATATGTTGGTTTTTAGATACGTCATGAAATATAGGTAAATATAAATTACTCTCCTCTACCGACTCCCTCATTTCGCATATCGAATTAGGTATTCTTATTTTTACCCATAAATCTAGTGTTAATAAATAATGATCTTTAGTTTTATATGAAAATAATAGAATTTGATAATAAAAGTTATACATTTTAATTTAAAAAAATCATTTGTAATATTTCCTTAAATATATTTATTTTCAAATTTTTAATGATGAATATTAAAATAATCTGGAAAATATATCTGAAAATATTACAAATCTCAGTTCAATTAAATTTCACTGAATATTTAATTAAAATAAATGTCTATTTCTTATTTTTATTTTGTAAGGAAGCTGAAAAATAAGTTCAGTTTTCACAATTGGCGAATAATTTATGATCAATTCTTCATTTGAACAGAAATCATATCAGAATTTCTGTAAAAAGTGGATATATGATCTGACAATCGCGTTGTGTTTCATGTAAATAAGTTTACTCATCTCAATTTTTATGTTTCGGTTTTTCATTAATCTTACCATATTTATTTTCTATATTTTTTTCAAAATAATTTTATGCAAATCGATTAAATAATATCAATTATGATATGTTATTTTTTTTAATAGGATTAAATTTTATCATTTTTATATTATATTTATTTAAAAGCTTGACTATGAATCAATAAATATATCAAAAAACATCGATATATTTACTTATTCATAGTCAAGCTTTTTAATAAATACAATGTCAATTGAAAAGAAATCAGAGGTGAAATTTGAAAAAAGTTCTTATAATATTTTTATATTGTTTTTGACAAAATACCAAGTGCAACTTATTCCAGATTTACATATAAACGAAACTACGTTTGCATATGAATGCTAGATTTGCTTTATAAATGCTTTGATAAAATGTAAAATTCTAAAACTAAATATTAAAATATTATTAAATAAATCAATTTTAATTATAATAATCGTCATTTAATTTGAGTTTTAATTTAATTTTTAAATTAAATTTTAAATAATTTTAAATTAACTTTTTAATGAAATAGATCTTTGCTAAATAGCCATTAATACTAAATTAATTATTTTTTATTGTCATTGTCTCATATCTAAAAAAACTAGAACAAAAATATTTATTTAATTCTATGTTCTTTATGTTTTACAAAATCATCAAGAAGGAACTTTGTGTCTACGTCATGAGCGATTTCACGTTCAATAGACAACATTTCTAATCCCACAAGCCGTTCCTGTGATATTGGATCGTATGTTTTTATTTGTTTAAGCTTTGAAAAGCTTCCTTCATCATTTGCTACAAAAAACTGATAGATTAGCAAAATTCGCAAAACAACAATTATATTTGGAACGCTTTTGCAGTAAATATTACTTATTTCTTTTAAAATTTTACGGTATGGGAAAATAAATTTGCTTCTGCACAACAACCACATTATTTTATAGTATAAAAACAAAATTACAAAACAAAGTGAAATAATTCCACCAAAGTAAAAATTGGAAAAATAATATTGTCTACATAGAAAATTTATTTTAAAATATAAGAACTATCTGCATTTTCATTATATTTATTAAAAATTTACTTTGAATCAGTAAAGACATAAAAAAACACCGATATATTTACTGATTTATAGTCAATTTTTAATAAATATAATGTCAATTGGAAAGAAATCAGAGGTGAAAATTGAAAGTTCTTATAATACATTACACTTTACAAAATAATAATATAAAAGTACAGAATGATAGAATATGATAGGTTCAATATGAAATTTCAAAATTATGATTGTTTCTTCTTTGCCTTTGCATTTGCAAAATAATTAATAAGATCTTTGATATCCATTTTTGCTACTTCTTTGTGATTTATACATAATAGCGCAAATCACGTAATAATTTTTAATTTACTAAATGTTTTTTTCTACATTAGCAACATTAATTGGTAGTGTGAGAAATATCATTAATACAATATTCACTTCCAAAAATTCATTCTTCAAGAAAAACATATTTTTCCAAAAGTAAATTGGAAAATTATCTAATAGACCAGGGGTGCCCACTAATTTTTCTAGAAGAGCTACATTCACATCCAAAATGTGTATGCGATCTACTTTTTTAATACTTACATAATATTTACCTACAATGCAATAAATTCATCACAATAAAACAAATATATGTCAAAATATGGAAAATTAAAGTATATAACTATTTATTATAAAAAAATGTAACTTAGGAAATCAAATTTAATGAAATTTATTTTTATATAGAACTTTTCGATGTTGATGCTCTAAATTGGGTTGAATCCACTAGATTTTTGTAGTTTGGGATATAAGTAGATGGATTGGGCACCGCTAGAACAGGACTCCGCTAGCACAACCCCCCCCCCCGGGGGTAAAAATTTTTTCTAAGTCTAAAAGTACATTTTTTTTTCAAGGTCATTTGTAGAACAAAGACATATGACTCATCAAGGTCATTGAAACAAAGACCATGACTCATCGGATGACTCATAAAATTTTCAAGGTCATTTGTAGAACAAAGACCATGACTCATTCAAGGTCATATGACTCATTCAAGGTCATTTAAACAAAGACCATGACTCATTCAAGGTCATATGACTCATTCAAGGTCATTTAAACAAAGACCATGACTCATTCAAGGTCATTTTCAAGGTCGTATGACTCATTCAAGGTCATTTTCAAGGTCGTATGACTCATTCAAGGTCATTTTCAAGGTCGTATGACTCATAAAATTTTCAAGGTCATTTGTAGAACAAAGACATTTTTTTTTTTCAAGGTCATTTGTAGAACAAAGACATTTATTTTTTCAAGGTCATCTGTAGAACAAAGACATTTTTTTTTCAAGGTCATTTGTAGAACAAAGACATTTATTTTCAAGGTCATATTATTATTTTTCAAAAATATTATTATTTTTATTATTATTTTTCAAAATATTATTAACTGTGCCAGCGGAGTCCTACTTTTCGGGGCGCCAGAACTTTTTGAGTTTTCAAAATTATTTAAATATTGATACATCATTTTGAAGCTTGGTGCAAGACCTTTCGAATGAGCTATTGAAAGTATCATCATCATCACTATTCATAAAGTTATTAACATTTTCCCGAGACCATTTTTCAAGGTCATATAATTATTATTATTTTTCAAAAATATTATTAACTGTGCTAGCGGAGTCCTACTTTTCGGGGCGCCAGAACTTTTTGAGTTTTCAAACTTAATTAACAATTGATACATCATTTTGAAGCCCAGACGGAGATCTATCTTTTGAGCTATAGAAATAATTTTTATCATTAGTAGTATAAAAGTTATTAACATTTTCCCGAGACCATTTTTCAAGGTCATTTGACTATTTTATTATTATTTTTCAAAATATTATTATTTTCAAGGTCATATTATTATTTTTCAAAATATTATTATTTTCAAGGTCATATTATTATTTTTCAAAATATTATTATTTTCAAGGTCATTTGTAGAACAAAGACATTTATTTTTTCAAGGTCATATTATTATTTTTCAAAATATTATTATTTTCAAGGTCATTTGTAGAACAAAGACATTTATTTTCAAGGTCATTTGTAGAACAAAGACATTTATTTTCAAGGTCATATTATTATTTTTAAATTTTTAAAGGTTCCCGCCAACGAAAATTATTCATCGATAGCTCATTTTAAAGCTCAATCCAAGACCTTTCGAATGAGCCATATATCTCGTTATTCCAATTATTATTTCTAAAGATATTATTATTATTATTATTATTATTATTATTATTATTATTATTATTATTATTATTATTATTATTATTATTATTATTATTATTATTATTATTATTATTATTATTATTATTATTATTATTATTATTATTATTATTATTATTATTATTATTATTATTATTATTATTATTATTATTATTATTATTAATCTATATACTCCGAGTCTATATACTCATAGTCTATCCGCCAATTATTAGTATGTATAGTGGTAGCCAATCTGGTGGTGAATTACCATATTTTATTGGTAAACAGTACGGATCAGGATGGTTGAGAACAATTGGTAGATTTGCCCTGCCTATTCTTAAACGTATTGGTAGTTTTGGTATGAAAACTGCAAAAGATGTTATTATGAATGAACAGAAAATATTACCATCTCTAAAAACAAATGCTTTAGCAGAATTAGGGAAAGTTTTACCCGGGGTTGCAGGTATGTTTCAAAAGAAAAACCTCCAGCTCCAGCTCCAGCTCCAAAACGTAAAAGACATGGAATATCACGTATAAACAAACGAATGAAAGGACATGGAACTATATTTGCAAAATGATTTGTGGTAAATCTGAATTATGTATATTTGATAGACCGTCGCCCCAGGCTGTAATAGAATTTGGGGCATTTGAGGAAGTTTTTCCTATGAATTCAATTACCGATAGTAGAAATGATATCGAGTTTTATATTAATGGTTCGCAAACCGAATATTTAGATTTGAACGATACTTTATTGACTGTTCAGATTAAGGTTGTAGATAAAGATAGAAAAGTTTTGGATGCCAATGCAGATGTAATACCGAACAATTTCCTGTTTCATACTCTGTTTAAAGATGCCGTGTTGGGATTTAATAATATCAAGATTGAGGGCGGAAATAATACATTCATTCACAAGGCATTAATAGAAACTATTTTAAATTACAATTCCGATACTAAAAATACATGTCTTACTCCTATGGGCTATGCAGCAGCAGATGATGAAAGAAAAAAGTGGGTAAAAGGCTCAAAGGTTTTCACCATGTGCTCATCATTACAACTTGATTTTATGGATCAACCGAAATATTTACTACCGGGAGTTAATGTACATATTAGACTGAAAAGGTCTGATTCTGCATTATCTCTTACTAGTGCAACTACTGCACCAATATGTCAATTAGTTGATGCAAAATTATTGGTGAGAAGAGTTCGAGTAGACCCTTCAGTATTAGCTGGTCATCAATTGGGTCTTAATTCAAAACATGCAATTTATCCATTAAAAACAAAGGAAATTGTACAATTTGCTATTGCTAAAGGTGCTTCATCATTCTATAAAGAACAAATATTTGGTGACAGAAGAATGCCTAATTTTATTCTGATAACATTTCAAAGTGAAGCACAATATAATGGATCATATACTGCATCCAGCTCGATTTTCAAAAACTTTTGGTGTTACATCATTGACTTTGTCGAAAAATACTGATTATAGAGAAACATATATTCAAGATTTCGAGAATGATAATTACTGCGCGACATATATGCAGAGTATTGTTAGAAATCTGGGTTATTTAGATAAAAATTTGAATTGCGGAATAACACTAGAAGATTTTAAAAGCAAATACCCATTTTTTACATTTGTTTTAGCCCCTGATTTTGATTTAAATCAAAGTCAATTACCTCAAAATGGAAATTTACGACTGAATATAAAGTTTGCAAAAGCTATTACTGAACCAGTACATGTTATAATATATGGAGTATTTGAAAATGAAGTTCAAATTACTGCAAATAGAACTGTGTTGGTATAAATGTATACAGAAACATAAAAAGTTATCATGGAGTAAGTTGTTTTTTATACTCTGGATTTATTTAAATAGTTCTGTTCAGGTCAATAAAATCGGAAAACAGATATTGGGAAATGAATTTGTTGGAGTTTTTCCTCTTGATAAAATTCCATATTTGAGCAATAATCAAGCAATAATCGTCAATACTCAATCGTCTCATCTTGGTGGAGAACATTGGATAGCTATATATGTGAAACCTGGTAATATATTCGTGTTCGATCCTATGGGTTTTTATTACCCGGCTTTGTTGATATCAAAACTACAAACAATGGGGAAACCTATTGTGTATAATAAAACTATGTTTCAAAATCCCTTGACCCAAACATGTGGTCAACATTGTTTAGCTTGGTTATTGTACAAAAAATTTGATGTTTAATAAATGTATCCTTTCCTTTATTGTTGTGGTTATTAATATTATTATTTTGAAAAAATGTTATTATTTTGAAAAATATTATTATTTTGAAAAAATATTATTATTTTTAATTAATTTTATTATTATTTGCGTAAATATTATTAATTCTACATAAAGAACACATTTGCCTGATGCATGCACAGTGCAAGTTAACAAAGGCATGACTAACAAAGGCAGTCACATGTTTTTCTGAATGATTTATGTTACATACATGCATGCGTGTGATTGGTTGAGTTAGTTAAAATATTCAGTGTAATGTATGTGTGTCTATATTCTCATTGGTTGGGACAGGAAAATATTCATTCTCTTTATAAACATTGACAAATCTAAAATTTGTCACAATTATTTCAAAATTTTTAAAAATCTATTCAAAATGGCAAACAATAATAATAATCGCATCTTGAGAGGACTCTTGACGAGTGGTAATTTATTTTATTTTATTTTATTTTATTTTATTTTATTTTATTTAGATATAGTAGATTGGTTTGAAGTCACAGAAAACGAAGATATTCTGAATCTGGATAATATATTCGGTAAATTTATTATTATTATTTTAATTTTTATTATTATTTTCTTTAGAACCTATCATCATTAGCGATGATGAGGAAGATGATATAGTTTTTATGGGAGAAATGAATGCCCCAGTTAATGATGGGCAAAACAATGATGTCAAAGAAAAAAGTAAATTTAAATATTTTTTCATTTTATTAAATTAATTTTTTCATTTTAGAAAATGTTTCAATTTTCAATGTCGATATTGACGACGAAATGAATGCCCCAGTTAATGATGGGCAAATCAATGTTGTCAAAGAAAAAAGTAAATTTAAATATTTTTTCATTTTATTAAATTAATTTTTTCATTTTAGAAAATGTTTCAATTTTCAATGTCGACGAAGAAATTATTAAAAACATCTCTGAAGATGAAAGCCTGTCTGAAGAAGAAGAAAATGATTTATGCCTGTCTGAAGATGATTCCGATATGGATTCGTTATGTTAGATTTATTTATTTTTAATATATTTTTTATATGCTTTTAAAATTTATAAGGAATTTTTAAATATTTTCATATTAATTTCATTTATTTCTTAAAAACTTTTGTAATTAATTTATAACGAATTTATGATGAATTTATGAAGAAAATGATTTATACCGAATTAATAAGAAAATGATTTATGAAGAAAATGCTATATGCCTAAATTAAGAAGAAAATGATTTATGATGAAAATGCTATATGCCCAAATTAAGAAGAAAATGATTTAGGATGAAAATTAAGAAGAAAATGATTTATAATGAAAATTATGATTTATGACCAAAATAATGATGAAAATGATTTATGCCCAAATTAAGAAGAAAATGATTTAGGATGAAAATTAAGAAGAAAATGATTTATAATGAAAATTATGATTTATGACCAAAATAATGATGAAAATGATTTATGCCCAAATTAAGAAGAAAATGATTTATGCCCAAATTAAGAAGAAAATGATTTATGCCCAAATTATGATTTATGATGAAAAATGATTTATGAATTTATGATGAAAATGATTTATAACCAAAATTATGAAGAAATTATGCCTAAAATTATGATGAAAATGATGAAATTTATGAAGAAAATGATTATATGAAGTAAATACTACTTTTTGAAATATAATGAAATTATTGTGAAAATATTTAAAATTATAGTTATAAAATAAAACCTTGTAGTTTGCTATGTGCATCTACAATAGTTAAAATACTTATAATATTAATAATAATAATAATAATAATAATAATAATAATAATAATAATGTAGTCTACAGTGAGCACGTAGCTACATAGTAGTCTGCAGTCAGCATGCAGCTACTGCGCTCTAATAATATTAATAATAATAATAATAATAATAATAATGTAGTCTACAGTGAGCACGTAGCTACATAGTAGTCTGCAGTCAGCATGCAGCTACTGCGCTCTAATAATATTAATAATAATAATAATAATAATAATAATGTAGTCTACAGTAAGCATGTAGCTACATAGTAGTCTGCAGTCAGCATGCAGCTACTGCTCTTTAATATAATAATAATAATAATAATAATAATAATAATAATAATAATAATAATAATAATAATAATAATAATAATTGACCCATAATTTCTACTAGTAGTTTGCAACTACATCTCTCTTATAATAATAATAATTGACCCATAATTTCTACTAGTAGTTTGCAACTACATCTCTCTTATAATAACTTTAAATTAATAATAATAATTGACCCATAATTTCTACTAGTAGTTTACAACTACATCTCTCTTATAATAATTGACCCATAATTTCTACTAGTAGTTTGCAACTACATCTCTCTTATAAAAATAATAATAATAATAATAAAAATAATAATAATACTTTTAAATTTCCACGTCTTTGTTAGTTTTGATCTAATAATATACCCTTTATTAATAATTGTTAATAGTTATCCCGTTTTATTGTCTAATAAAACTGAATAACTACTAACAATTGATAATAAAGATATTACAACAATATTACAACAATATTTAGATAATTATTAAATAAATTTATTAATAGGTAAATTATATCCTCGTTATTGTGTTTCTTCGACTGGGCATACTAAAGTATGTCACAAAAATATGAGAAAATACTATGGGCATAAATTCTATGGAATCAAATACTATTTATGCCCAATATGCCAGACTTCCCAACCTATAAAATATAGTGATTTTTATAATAGTCATTCTAATCATTTAAACCAATTTCCATCAAATAAAAAGAAACTTTTTAATAAGTTAAATAAAAATAATACAGCACAAACTATAAATAATACAGCACAAAATATCAAAACTATAAATAAAAATGTGAATAGCACAACACAAAATACTAAACATATCAAAAATGTGAATAGCACAACAC
Organism: Schmidtea polychroa; assembly: GCA_959609185.1. Lineage (NCBI taxonomy): Eukaryota > Metazoa > Platyhelminthes > Tricladida > Dugesiidae > Schmidtea > Schmidtea polychroa. The sequence goes on from CAUHTR010007863.1 coordinate 125,373, forward strand.
AAAATACCGAACATATCAAAAATAAAAATGTGAATAGCACAGCACAAAATGTAATTAATAATGTAATTAATAATGTAAATAATAATGTAAATAAAAAACGGCCTGCTGTTACTCCTGTGTCTTGTGTTCCATCTAAAATTGTTAAAGTTATTGATGGTGGTGATGAAATAGATAATATTCTAAATAATATATTAAATAATAATCAAATAGGTGGTTCAGTTGATATAGACAACGAGCCAGAAATAGAATTAGATTTTAAGGGGGCTAGAAAAAATCTAAGGTTTGACGTGGAGAAAGACGCCTTAGTACAAATATCCATAACACCAAAAATTATTCAAAAATTAATATCAGAAATGAACGGTATGGGCCCGTTAAAATTCAGTTCACGGTTCTGATTCAATTTGAGAAAGACGGCGAATTAAAGGATAATTTCTTTTCTAATAACGCCGAAGTTTTTACGGAAAACTTTTTAATAAATGGCATCACTAAATTAAATAATAAGATAGAAAAATTTACATATTTAGGTAGCGGATGGCGGGTTGTTAAAATTAAAGAAATCGACTTTATAATAAATAAGTATAAGATTATGAATAGGTTAGCTGGACATAGTTATATCCCCACCCCAGCGGCTTTAAAGTCTAAAAAAGCCATTGTTAATATTAAGAACACAGATGATATGTGTTTTATATACAGCGTTCTAGCCCTCTTAAAGCGTGATGTTATACGCAGAAATAAACATCGAGTTAGTGCTTACCAAAATTATTTGGATGAAATTAATTTTGACCCCATTAGTGATTGCCCTATGAGATTAAGTAACATCCCAAAATTCGAACGCAAAAACCGTGAACTTAACTTAGCGATTAATGTTTTAATATATAGAAATAAGCCAGCTAAACCTGTCAGCAATGATGATGATTATATCCCTCATCACCCCCAGTTAGACATTATTCACCGATCTAAGGTCATAGGTGGTGAACCAATATATTTACTTTTATTAGAAGACGGTGATAATTTTCATTACACCGCAGTTTTTGATCTTCAAAAACTAATGAATTCACACCCAAATAGCTCCTGTCACCTTTGGATTCGCGTCAACTGGTGCCCACATTGCCTTAATGGCTTCAGACATAGGAGTGCTTATGATATCCATGTAGACCTATGCCGTAAGAATCAAATAGGTTCTACTTTATATACATTACCTAAAGAGAAAAATTTAATATTTTCAAACTACGCAAAAACAGTAACCCCGCCATTCGTAATATATGCAGATTTTGAGTCGATTTTACCTGAGGATATCACACACCATCAGGAACATATGCCGATAACAGCAGGCATGTTACTAATTAATAATTATAACAAAACTAAATTTTATTATGAGTTTGTTGGTGAGGATTGCGTGCTGTCTTTCTTGCATAAGGTGGAGGAAATTGCTGTCACAATTGTCCTGCCATATTACGAAATTAACTGTAATAAACCTATGCAAACCTTGTCTTTCGCTGAAGATCGTGCTTTCTTTGATTCCAGGACCTGCTATCTTTGTAAAAAATTTATTAGAGATAGAGTTAGGGACCATTGTCACTTCACAGGTAAGTATCTTGGTGCTGCCTGTAGGAAATGTAATGTGTCTCGCAGAATTCAGAGACAGTTACCAGTTGTTTTTCACAATTTGAGGGGATATGATCTCCATCATATTTTGAAGTATGGTTTGAGTAATTTTCCTTCTTGGGATTTGAATATTATTCCAACCACTACGGAAAAATTTATCTCTCTCATCGCGTACATTAACAAATTGCCTGTTCGTTTTATTGACAGCATGCAGTTTGTTAATTCATCACTTGCAAAAGCTGTTAAGACTCTTTCCGATCTGCCTTTAACTTCTTCTGTTTTTGATGGCGCAATTGTTCGAGCAAAAGGTATCTTCCCTTATGACTTCGCTACATCTCTTGAGGTCCTGGAATCAACTCTTGAACTACCTCCTATTTGGGATTCTGTGTCTAATGATGAATATGAATTAGCCCAAGTTATTTGGACTCAACAAAATTGTAACAATATGTTAGACTATATGTTAACATACCTTAAACTTGACGTGTTTCTCCTCGCAGATTATTTTACACAATTCCGTGAAAAGGCCATTGCATACAATGGTCTTGAGCCTCTAAATTTTTATGGCATTCCCGGTATGTCATGGGCCTCAGCGCTTATGACATTAAAGGAACCCATTGAACTTTTACAGGACATGGAAATGTTTAATTTCTATGAAGGAGGGATACGGGGTGGGTTAACATTTGTTAACAAACATTATGTTGCAAGTTCTGAAGACACAGAACTCTTGTATATAGACATAAATAACTTGTATGGTTGGGCCTTAAGCCAAAATCTTCCGTATGCTGATTTTGAATGGGTATATGATGACCTTGATTCTGTCTTGTATGAATGTAAGAATGCTGATATCGATAACCTTCCATATGGGTATACTATGGAGGTTGATATTGATATCCCTGATTGCGTGCATGATTATTTGAATGATTTTCCGATTGCTCCGGAAAAAATGTGCCCGCCAGATTCGAAAGTTGAGAAGTTAATGCTCACGCATTGGCCGAAGAAGAACCATGTTCTTCATTGGCGACTTCTCAAATTGTATATTGAATTGGGGGCTTTAATTAAAAATGTACATAGGGCAATTAAATTTAAACATGCACCCATTTTTAAAGAATACATATCAACTAATACAAATTTGCGCTCAAATTCAACATGCGAGCTGCATAGAGATTTATACAAATTATTTAATAATAGTCTGTATGGGAAATCCGTGGAAAACCTTAAAAAACGGATGAATTTGAGGCTATGCAATTCAGCTGAAAAGATGATTGTATATGCTTCAAAGCCGACTTTCAGGAAATCAATTAAATTGCTGATGACCTGATTGCTGCACATCTGTATAAGGATTCTATATGTTTAGACAGGCCTAGCTACATTGGTCAATCTGTGCTAGACCTGTCTAAACTGAGGATGTACCAGTTACAGTATATCGAATTGGCCAAATATAGAAATGAATTTAACTGTGATATTAATATCGTTGCCGGCGATACTGACTCCTTTTTTCTTGAGGTTAGGCACTGTAAGCTTGACACTCTTTTGCCGGCAATGATTCGTGACAATCTTTTAGACACTTCCAACTATGACCCGGCACATCCCTTATACTCTAGAAACCTTGATTCTGTGATAGGTAAATTTAAAGATGAAAGTAAAGGTCTAGGGTATAAGGAATGGGTTTTCTTAAGACCCAAGTGCTATAGTTTGTTAGGGGCTAAAGATCATTTGAAAGCAAAAGGAGTCAGGTTAATAGGTACAGAAATTAAGCACGAATCATATTTAGAATGCTACAATAACAACGTAGTATTTTCTGTACCACAAAGTAGGATAGGGACGCGGAACCATCAATTTTTTACATTTAAAAACAATAAAATCGCATTGTCAAACAACGACGACAAGCGGTTTTGGGTGGGGAAAAATTCCAGTCTGGCATATGGGCATTATTTAGGATTTGAGGAAACAGATGCTGGCCAAGTATTAAATCATGAGGAGATTGGTGGCCAAGTTTTTAATCCTGAGGAGATTGGACCGCTTTTTGGTGGAGAAAGCCCATCTTTCGATGATCCAGACAGCCCTATAAACAATGTTGATTTAACAGACATTGATGATATTGTTTTATCAGATTAATATATCTTTTTTAAAAAATGTTTTTGTATTCTTTATATATATTTTATTGAAAACTCGTTATAGTTTTCACCATTCTTTCTATGCTTAAACATTATATTTAATTAATTATCGAAAATGTTTCAGCATAGAAAGGATATTATTTGTAAATTTTTATTTGTGTTTTTATATATTTGGTATACAAGCAGTCAGCATGCATACTGCTCTCTAATAATAATGTAGTCTACAGTGAGCACGTAGCTACATAGTAGTCTGCAGTCAGCATGCAGCTACTGCTCTCTAATAATAATAATAATAATAATAATAATAATAATAATAATAATAATAATATAATAATAATAATAATAATAATAATAATAATATTAATAATAATAATATTAATAATAATAATAATAATAATAATAATAATAATAATAATAATAATACTAATAATAATAATAATAATAATATTTGATTGGCTATCTCAATTTTTATAAATATAAAAACAAAAGTAATTATTTATTAAGAAATTTATTAAGAAATTTATTACTAATGATTTCTACGAGTAAAACTGATGAATGTGTAAATCATTTGGTATCATTATTATTATTTTGTCAATATTTATAAAAATGTTACTTATAGCAAAGAAGTCCAACCTATTCCGAAATTTCATCGAAATTTTTTAACAATGCAGTTGAAGATTTTATAAATAATCATGATACTTACACTGATAAGCAAATCATAAATATTTTAAAAATTTTCAAACATTCCTCTATTGAATATTTGAGGGATTTATTTAATTATGAGAAATCCATTTTAAAGTTATCCTGTTATTTAATGTACTTAGAAAAAATAGCGGTAAACAACGAATCACTGAATGAATACTTTTGGAGTTGTATGTTTTTAAGGTTGAAACCTGTATATAGTAGATTGATTTATGAATGGATAGCAAAAGCCGATTTGATTGAAAATAAGCTAACGAAAAAACTGAACGATATTAAGAAAAGGTATTTGACTTGTTCAATTTGTAAAGAAAATCAAGTTTCGGTTTTGTATTTACCGTGTGGTCACGTGATTGTTTGTTCTGAGTGTCACAAGAAGACTATTCGCAAGTGTCAAGCCTGTTCATCACTAATTAATGAATATCATACTATATACATGTAAATCAATATTTAATTTTATTGTTTAAATAAATGTATGTTTTGTTGATTTGTTGAGCGTGAGCAGTACCCTTGTGAGCATTACCCATAGGGGGACAAAATATTTTGTCGGATAGACTATGAGTATATAGACTAATAATAATAATAATAATAATAATAATAATAATAATAATAATAATAATAATAATAATAATAATAATAATAATAATAATAATAATAATAATAATAATAATAATAATAATAATAATAATAATAATAATAATAATAATAATAATAATAATAATATTAATAATAATAATAATAATAATAATAATATCTTTAGAAATAATAATTGGAATAACGAGATATATGGCTCATTCGAAAGGTCTTGGATTGAGCTTTAAAATGAGCTATCGATGAATAATTTTCGTTGGCGGGAACCTTTAAAAATTTAAAAATAATAATATGACCTTGAAAATAAATGTCTTTGTTCTACAAATGACCTTGAAAATAAATGTCTTTGTTCTACAAATGACCTTGAAAATAATAATATTTTGAAAAATAATAATATGACCTTGAAAAAATAAATGTCTTTGTTCTACAAATGACCTTGAAAATAAATGTCTTTGTTCTACAAATGACCTTGAAAATAATAATATTTTGAAAAATAATAATATGACCTTGAAAATAATAATATTTTGAAAAATAATAATATGACCTTGAAAATAATAATATTTTGAAAAATAATAATAAAATAGTCAAATGACCTTGAAAAATGGTCTCGGGAAAATGTTAATAACTTTATGAATAGTGATGATGATGATACTTTCAATAGCTCATTCGAAAGGTCTTGCACCAAGCTTCAAAATGATGTATCAATATTTAAATAATTTTGAAAACTCAAAAAGTTCTGGCGCCCCGAAAAGTAGGACTCCGCTGGCACAGTTAATAATATTTTGAAAAATAATAATAAAAATAATAATATTTTTGAAAAATAATAATATGACCTTGAAATAAATGTCTTTGTTCTACAAATGACCTTGAAAAAAAAATGTCTTTGTTCTACAGATGACCTTGAAAAAATAAATGTCTTTGTTCTACAAATGACCTTGAAAAAAAAATGTCTTTGTTCTACAAATGACCTTGAAAATTTTATGAGTCATACGACCTTGAAAATGACCTTGAATGAGTCATACGACCTTGAAAATGACCTTGAATGAGTCATACGACCTTGAGAATGACCTTGAATGAGTCATGGTCTTTGTTTAAATGACCTTGAATGAGTCATATGACCTTGAATGAGTCATGGTCTTTGTTCTACAAATGACCTTGAAAATTTTATGAGTCATCCGATGAGTCATGGTCTTTGTTTCAATGACCTTGATGAGTCATATTTCTTTGTTCTACAAATGACCTTGAAAAAAAAATGTACTTTTAGACTTAGAAAAATTTTTTACCCCCGGGGGGGGGGGGGGTTGTGCTAGCGGAGTCCTGTTCTAGCGGTGCCCAATCCATCTACTGATATAAATGCTAAGACAACTTCTTAGGCTGGATTCCAAATGGTCATCTGTTAATGTTGCTCGGTACTTTGACTTTATAATTTTCATATGTGAAAAAGCAGACTCACATAAATAAGTTGAACCAAAAAATGATACTAAATTTTCGAAGCATTTTTTCAAGTTTGAATATTTATCCTCTGATAGATATTTCCATACATTTGGTTCGGAAGATCTTGATTTAATGAAGATATCATTTTGAAGTGTGATTATTTCCATTTCAAGTATAGGGATATCCATTTTAAACAAAGTTGAAATTGAATCTGCAACAATTTCTGGTTTTATTTTTGGATTAAACGGAAAGGACATAAATGCAGCCACAATTTCAAGTTTCTTGAAGTCTTGAAAACGTCTCTCGAACTCTAAAACCAAAGTTTTGATCTGTTTCGCATATCTCGTAATATTAAAGTTGACATTTTCAGATTCTTTTAATTGTGACAACATATTTGGAAAATAACTTAAATTTTTGTCTTCTATTTTGGTAATAAGTAAATGAAGCTTCTGTATAAATGCATTGATTGAACTTATCATATCGAATATCAATTTATCCTTACCTTGTAAGTCGAGATTTAATTCATTCAGAATTGCAGTAATATCTACTAAAAATGCCAAATCCAAGAGCCAAACATCATCTTCCAATTGCTTGAACTCATCACCTCTTGCGGCAAGGAACAACTTAATCTCAGAAAGCAAATCTCTAAATCTTTGTAAGAATTTTCCTCTACTTAGTCACCTTACATCTGAATGCATCAGTAATTCAGTAGGACCTTCGCTATTACTTTCTTCAATTTGTAATTTGAAAAGTCGTCTCTGAAGACTTCTTGCACGAATCGAGTTAGCAATTTTGAATGTTATTTCCATAATATCTCTCATATTCAGAATTTTAGCACACAAGGCTTGTTGATGAATAATACAGTGGTAGGAAAGAAAATCTGGGAATTCACAATCATTCCTACAATATGCTATAAATCCGTTGTGACGCCCTGTCATAGCTGGTGTGCCATCTGTTGTTATTGATACAAGCTTACAAATTTGGAGCTGAATGCTGTTGGCATAAGCTTTAAAATTCTGAAATATATCCTCACCTCGAGTTTTACTTTTGAGTGGTATAATTGTTAATAATTCTTCCTTCGTAGAAAAATCTTTAAAGACCATTGGAATAAAAATTATAAGCTGCGAAATATCAGCCGCATCAGTTGATTCGTCTGCCTGCAATGAAAATGCGATACAATTTCCTATGTCTAACATTAACTGATTTTTTAAATTGGAACTTATTTCTTGGACTCTCCGTGTAACTGTATTACGGAACAATTGCATATCAGTAATAGCAGAAATTATATCTGATTTATTTTTAAAATCACAAAATAATGATTCTGCCGCTTCTAAAAATGCTTCTTTTACAATTACTCCATCACTAAAAGATTTCTTATTTTTTGCCAGAATGTAGCTTACTCGGAAAGATGCAGCTGTAGCTGACTTAGATTTGGATGTTAGCTTCGTAAAAAATGACTGTTGAAAAGAAATGTATGTTTTCATTTCCATGATTTTAGACTTGCGTAGTTCACTGTCAAGTGGATAATCAACTGCAAAAGTCTTATGAATTGTCTTGAAATGCCTTTCCAAATTCCCTCTTTTTGGTAATGAAATAGTAGCTTTACAAATTAAGCAACAACATTTACCTTTAATCATTACAAAAAAGTACTCCTTCTCCATTTCTTCGCTATAATGATAAGTCTTGGCTTTTTTATTTAGCATTTTTTTATTTAGCATTTTTAAACAAAATTAATTTAACAAAAAAGCTTAAGAAAATGTTTCACTTTGTTACACCAACCAAAATTAAATTAAACTAAATAAACAAAATTAAATTAAACTAAATTAAACTAAATAACATTTTGGAAATGGTGAAATCAAAATTAAAAAATGTTATTTAGTATTACCATAGAAATGGAACACAGAACATGAAAATTGGCAAAAAATTTAAGCATAAAACAGAAATTTTATAAAAAATCTAAATTTATATAAAAAATATTTTTTTTATGAAGATCTACTAAAAAATCCTTCGCGATCTACCGGTAGATCGCGATCGACCTTATGGGCACCCCTGTAATAGACATTGTGAGATGTTTAAAAATACTCTAAATATTTCTAAAAATTAGTTGTAATAAAAGAAGTATTTTGGAAATGAAACAATTCTTTTAAAGTAAAATTAATTATCAAGTAAAACTTTTAATTATTATAATAGTTAAAATCAAATTTAAAATTACAATAAAAAGTCTCATAAAGTTTTATTAAATATATAAGTTTATTAAAATATAGTTGAAATTAATTTAAAAAATAAATAAAAAATACTGAAATTAAAAATCGTGTGTTGAATGTATGTATGAATATTTAAAAAGATTCTGTCAAGAAAAATTGCATAGTTTGGATTCTCCTAACTTTGTTTAAATATTATGTAATAAAATACATAATTTTGAAAGTGTGAATTTATTTATAATTTAATGATTGATACAATTAACATCCGAAGTTTTGGAAAGGAAGATACTAACACACATTAAAAGTTTCAAATCATTTTTACCAGAAAAAGTATAAATATGAACTAATTCAAGAATTTATCTGATATAATTTTTACTAGTTACCTTTGAAAGATTTTCAATTTTTTTAAATCTTTCTTTCCGGAAATGGGATGATGTTTTTCGGTTCCAAAAAAGTGAACCAAATTGTTATAGTTGTCATCCTTGCAAACTTCTGATTCATTTGGGCATTTATTGTATCAAAAATATAATAAAATACAATAACTTCAAATCGAAAGTTACAATTGACGTTTAGGTATTCTCAAGCGTTTTTGAGTCTAATACAGTATTTAATCGGCATTGTTGTGCAAAGTTCTATGCTTCCAGTTTGATTCCGTCATAGGAGTTTCTGGATTCTTTTGTGTTCTGGGACACGCCGTAGTACTTTGGTGGCGGATTCATTTTATTATATACGGATATTCTACAATGTTTTGGAAGCATAATTAATTTGACACATCGTTTTATCTAAAAAGATAGAAAAAAAATAAAATTAAATTTTTCCATTTTCTTTTTAATTTGTTTTTCTTATTCTCTTTCATCTTTTTTTTAAATTTAAATCCTATTTCTGTCAAAGCCATCAAAATAGCAATAAATCTTGATTTTACGGTAATAATAGATGTCAATCTACCAGACTATCTTGTTGGATTGGGTATTTTTAAAGTTGCTTTTGACTCACTAGAAAACTTAGATAGGAGATCATACTTCTTCACACTATTTTCAAAAATGGTATAAATTATTATCGGCATCTTGCATATTGGTGTAAAATTAAAACACTATTTATGCTGTCATTTACTACCAAATTTGAATTGTAGCAATTGCAATTCACATAATCTACGTAAGATTAAATTTCTTTTTATTTTATTTGAAGATCTTTATTTGAAGATCTTTAGACCACTCATTACGTCAGCTCGTCATAGGCTTGAGAATAACACTTTCTATAGGGCCATTTATTTCTTTTAACATGTTTAGCAATTATTTCTTTATTCCCTCCATTTAATAGTCCTTCAATTAAAAAACTTTCATTTATTTGAAACTTAATCACCTTTCTGATAAGGAATAATGTAGGCATATCTTATTTTAATGCTTTATATCTTTTTTGGCAATATCTTGTGTAGTGTCTAACATTAGAGAAGAAAATGGCACCGAATTAATCTTATATACTAATTTCTTCGGGAAATTTCGACCTGCTTCATTGTTGTGTTGATATTAGCTAGCAATTGCACTTGGGATAAGATATCTCCATTGCAACTTTCCATTAAGTCTTTATGATGAGCACGAAAACTCAATGAATTTTTAAAAAGTATTAGAGTTATTCGAAACAAGAATCCTAGTATCATTTTACGACAATTTTGACCTATAATAGGATTCTTCGTCTGCTACTAAATCAGTGATTTTACTTGTTTTCCATAATTCAAGTACAACACATACATCAATGTGCTCTTGGATGGTGCTGTGTTTTATTCACTGTGTTACATTTCTTTTCTATTTAAAGCTAGAACGCCACAGACTACAAACATGAGAAAATACCCAACATGGATGATAATATATAGCATCCAAAAATCTTAAGTAACACAATCATAAACGTTGAACTGTTCTTTGGTTTTGTTGGTAAATATTTTGATTATTAATGCATACTAAGTTTCTAAAAATTACCGGTAAACCGGTAGAAATGTAAAAAATATGGAAATACTGTTTTTTCAAAATCCTGGTAAAATTATTACCCCTACTTGATGTTTTATGGAAATATAATATACTTCGCTAAATCCTCTATTTTTATGATTGGCATCTTTAGTAAAAAGGCCCTTTGGTTTATGACAATTAGTGCATGTCGGGATTTGACCATTTTCTCAATACCGGTATTTCGATATTGGAAATTTAATACCGGTATTAATATCGAAATAATACCGAAATATTTATAAATACAAAAATCAAAAGAGTCCCATTTAAAAATTAAATTTTATGAAGTTTATAAAAATTTATTAACTGGTTTTGTTATAATTATTTATTCATAATGACTTAAAAACTAAGAAATTAAATCAATTTGCGATTTTCTCATTAAATATGATCGTAAAATACACAGGGCATCAACTGTATCATCTCCAAGAGAAGTACGAAGTTTTGTAATAAATTTTTGGATGCTGAAAACGCTCTCTCTGATCGACACTGGTGGGTTTAACGTTTAATAACCAATCGTATATTTGTTTGAGGTTGATGCCGATACTTTCATTGATTTCAAATAGATCCATTTCTCTTTTCAAATTTGAAGATAACTTATTTGACTGTGTAGGGTTTTGCTTAACTTTTAACTCATTTTGACTGTTGATAGCTAAATTTAATTTGTCTTTTAGTAAGAGATTTTGTGGATTAAAAGTATACGGTTGTGCCTCCAAATAATCTTTATCATCTTTAGTTTCCTGTGCTAGGAGAAATATGCAAAAACAGTTAAAAAAAGCAGAAGCCAGGACAGATATGAGTGACCATATAAAGTGATCGAGAAAGTGGATGACAGACGATACATCTTAAGAAACAAGAATGGTAAGAAGATTGAAAGAAACGTGGAAAAACTTAAAAATTTTCTTAAGAAGAGGGATATGAAGAAGATGGAATATTCTAAAAATTTTAATTAGAAATTTTGTTAAATTTAAAAAATATTTTTATCGAAAAATATTTTAAAAGAAAAATTGAAATTTGTTTAAATAGGAAAAAAAGGAAAGATAAGTTTTTGAGTGTATAATTTATTAAATAAAATTTATGGAATTATTTAGTGATTTGCAAACAGATATTAATGTTCTAACACAGACCTGTCCAAACCGCGGCCCGCGAAGTACTTTTGTGTGGCCCGCGAACTTCTCTATCATTTGATACCATCTTATTTACGTAAATACTTTTATTGCTACGAAAAACTTATATTAATATTAAAATATAATACAATGTTATGAAACTTTTTTCTTCCAAATGAAGACTTCACGTGGCGTTCGCGTCTCTCTTTGCGAACGAACTCTACTGGTCGTGAAGTTATACGGAAGGACATCAGTAAAAAAAAAGATGTAAAATGCGTTATTGCCGTGGATTGTAAACTTTTCTTCAATCTATACTTAGCGGATAATTTTTTTACCATTCTTTATTCTGTTTATTTACTGAGTAAAAATTCTTTGCATTGTGTGCGGCCCCCGAATAGTTTTTTTTTGCATTGCGGCCCTCTGGTTTCCCGAGGTTGGACAGCCCTGTTCTAACAGATGAGAATCCTAATATTTAATATTTCGAAACTGCAAATACTTTCATTTTCATTCTCTCCTTCGTCATTATCGTTATCACAGTCATTTTCATCTTGAAATTGAGCAATTTCATTGGTTTCACCACTAATTTTGTAAAGAACATCTACGACTGCTAAATGAAATCCATGAGATTGACACAATTGCGAAATCCATCCAATTTCTTTATGTACTTTTTTCATAACACTACATCCGTCTGTTGTCCTGAATATTGTATCTTTCTCTAAATCTGGCTCATAGATATCCAATCTTTTTCATAGAAATATTATCTAATTTGGGGCTGGCAGTGCCTTTAATTCTAATTAGTCCCAAATGCCAGACATGATTTCTATATTGTATAATAACCACAATAAATCTTCTGTTTTCAGATGACGTACATTCGTCAAAAGACAATGAAAATTTAACTCCTTTCTTCTTAAAATATAAAAACTCTAATTTAATTTGATTTTTAATAATTTCTGCATATTCCATGACATTCTGTCTTATAATATGAGGAGATAATGGGACATGAAATATTCTGGAATTAAGTGATTTTCTCAATTCCTCAGATTTAGCTATACATTTTAATGAAATTCTATCCAATGGTGTTAATTTTAATATGACTGCTTGAAACGATTCAGAATCTAGATTAGAATTGACAAAGTAACCAAATATTCTTCTTTTTCGTGGAATAGACTGTGACTGCGATACAGAGTCTGAAGATGGAGCTGGAGAAAAATCTTTAAGTTCAATTTTGTGTACTGATTTGAAGTGTGTGTGGAGTCCACTTGTTGATCCACCTAATGTTTTGAGCTCCTTCTTACATATGTTACATTGGGGACTTTTACCTTCCTTTTCTCTCAAAAAATATTCCCAAATCATATTTTTTTGAATTGTATTTTTCAAAAACTTGTGCTTTGTTTTCAGTCATTTTTCGGAAATTATTTTAAATTTTTATATAATTTTATAATATATTTTACAATAGAAAAGAGTTTATTATTTTACCGAAATAATTTTTATTTAATATTTATCGATTAGGCTAATTAAATTTATATATTTAAATAATATTTTTCGCGCTGACATTGCAGCTTCACATTTTAAAGGGAAATTTTCTGTTTGACCTGCCATTACGAGTATTTGTACAATTTTTATTTGGAAAATGTCATTCCCTTCAAAATTTATACGAATTTTGAGTAAGTGGTAAATAAAATATGGGAGTACTTGAATTTGAATTGAATTTGAATTTTATGTGCAGGTCCTGCCTAGCGTAAGCTAATGTAGAGATATTTAAACCAATTAGGCTCACATAACATATAATATAAAAAGATAAAGACTATGGAAAATATGCAACCCGCATATGAAACTTTCAAAAATTGACACTCTTACAGAAGAAGGGTTATACGCAACTAGCTACTACTAACTACTTTCTTAACCTAGACTGACAATTACATGAAAATAAAATTATATAACTCAATCCCCCTCCCAACCCGAAAGCCTGTTTTGGGAGAGTTCATAATGTATAGAAAATAATATATAGGAGAGCTCATAAATACCTAAATTTGGATCGATTGGACAACCATCCTTATAGAATTTTTCGAAAGAAAGTTGCAAATACAATGACAAGTTTTAATTGTGATAATTTTTAGGAGAGCAAATGGTGTAAAAGATGTAATCGTTATACATTTTATGATTTTGCTACGCTGTGTAATTTGTGACATGTTGAATATCATTGGCATACACTGTTCTTTTTAAACTTCAACAATCTGTATGTACAGTGTTATTTTTTTGTTCACAGTCTTTGGAACCCTACAAGTTTTATTATAAAATATGCTTTGCTTTAAGAAAATTTCAATACCAAATTATCCTGTCGCACACAGCATTTCTATATAATTGTAGCAAAGGGGTTAATTTGAGTCAAAAATTGTTCAAAAACAAAAGATTTTATTTACCAAATGACCAAAAATTTATTTCACTGAAATTTCTTTTAAACAAATATATTATATTGAAATTTATGCTGATTATCCAGTTCATTATACTTGTTGTTCAAAACTTCTTTGTATAATTTTATTAAATTTCATGAAAATCATGTTATTACTATTATTCTTATTATTATTACTACTATTTTAGATTGACTTGTTTTTTTCAACAACGGCAGACAATTTATGTAAAGAACTAATTGAAAAACAGAAAACAGGGACAGCTTCATTTGACCGTCTTTACCGCGTGACCAATCCGCTTTCCTCTATTGAATATCAAGAATGTAATTATTTTTATTAAATTTTTAAATATTATAAATTTGTAAAATGCACTTTTTTGATTTTATTTACATGTGGTAAAACAATTGATAATTGTTGTTTTAATTAAATCTCCATTAACTTATTTTCTACAGAAAATAGTTAATTCAATACAATGAATGCTTTAATTTTTCAAAATACCTCTGGAAAATGTTTTTGTCATATATCGGACTATGTGTCATTTTTAAATTATTTGATTTTTCAATTTAAATTACGTAAAATTTATAGAATATTACTGATCCGCTTTTGATATTTGAGATCAGTCACTGCCAATCAGTGAACTGTATATGAAGATTGATTGATATCCAAATTGTGTTGAATTTCTTATAAAATTCATCGGCAATATTGAATAAATAAAAACATTGAGGTATTCCATTTTATATTTAAAATTATCTTTTAAATACAAAAAAACAAAATATAGTATTATTAGGTTGCTCTACAACTGAATCCAATACCCATACTGTTGAGAATCACTTTACCAATCTTTATATTAGCATTGTTATTTATATTTTTTTATTTAATAATTTTTTTATAATTTATCTCTAAACTGTTTGAACGTTTTGCTACCACCTGTATCAGTGGGTCAAAAATTATTCAATTCATCAAAAGGGATCTGATTCGGTGCTATGTAGTTCATCTATGTGGTATTTACTTTAGTAATGCCTAACCCCTCATCATCATTCGTTCGCAAACAAACATGTAACCCAATATAAAAGTTGAATACGTTAATATCACACATTAAACAACAAGAAAAATTGTCAAATGCTATAGGATGTTAAAGGCTTCTTCGTTCCTGTTTCGTTTTGCGGTGATTCCATCTCTGTCAGCTCTGACAGTGATAGCTTGGGGGTATTTTGCTTGTATAAGATGCAGCTGGTTCTCCCAATCAAATCTGAGGATTAGTCCAAATTGGATAATGTAATTGATTTAGTCCAGCTGGTGGGTGGTCATGGGCAAACGCTGGTCAGAAGCCAGTCTCCTACTCCATATCCATGCAATTTTTTGCGATTAAATTTAAGAAACCTAAATTTTTGTAAAATGTCTTTCATAATGCCAGTTATATAATTTTTTCTTAATTTTATTTTTTTTAAATTGCCAAATTTCTCATTTTGTCATCTACAAATATTTTATTATTTGTGAAGAAAATTAAGTGATGCCAATATTACCAAATCTAATTTTAAAAAATTAAAATTTCACTTTAATTTGAAAAATCTCAATAAAATTCATAAATAATTTTAAATAATATTTCAATGTATTAAAATTATAAATTTTTCTCATAATTTGTGATTTAATGAATATATTAATTCGTTTAAATAATTATTACAGAGTTTAATTTTTTGAATTTAATTAATATTTTGTAAATTATTATTTTTTAAAATTTTTTAACATAAATATTTAGTTAAGTGTATATTATTATTAATATGAATAATGAAGTTGTTTACTGTGAATTATGCATAAAACCTTTATCTTGGTTTAAAGAAATCAGAGAATATTTATTTTGTAAAAACAAACTCTGTCCTAATTTTAATTTTCAAGAAATTATTGAAAATCAAAAACTATGTTATCTTCACAATGGATCATCATATGTTTGTTGTCAAATTTATACAAAAATAAATATTAGTTTGATATTGTTTATTCCATCATTTTTTAATAATTCAATCATTCCTAATGCCTATGATATATATCAAACATTTAATGAATATCACAAACAATTCAATTCAATAATTCCATTTCGAAATGCTGTTAATTCTTTTCGTGATTTTATTTCATTTCATCGCAAGAAAGAAGATTATTTTTTCAAAAATTATTTTAGCAACATTATTTTAAAATTGGGAATAGCAAAAGATTTTTGTTTATCATTTACATTATCTTTTTATTGTGAACATTGTGAAACAGCTTTTAATAAAGTATTATCCGATAATTATGTGACCGAATCTCTAGTGATTCTGAATTTTCCTGTGCAATTTAATAATGAGTTGAAATATGAAAAACAGTGTGGAAAATGTTGTAAAAACGGATCAATTGTTATTTCTTTTACAACCAAATCGAAATTTTTGACAGTATTTTTAAAAAATGGAATTGACCAATCATATAATTCTAAGAATCATATAATTTCCGACAAATCTCTAAAGAATGTCAATGCTATACTTGAAATTGATGAACCTCTGAACAGACAATTTAGCTTGTGGATCAAATCAAATGATTTGTGGTATTGTCACAGCAATATTTCAGTGAAATTGTTAGAATCATTCGACAGTCCACAAATCAATTATAAAAATGTTCGAGTTATATTTTATGAATTTGTCGCTGAATCGGAATTGGAAAATACAAGAATGGTTGAAATGTATAATAATCAATCAATTGTAACAACGGAATTCCTGCAGAATATCGGCACTGAAAATGATCACAAACTACAGAAGCCGAAATTGCCATTCCTGGCAATTGATATCGATGAAATTATCAAAACGAAGAGACGAAAAATTTAAGAAAATATATTTTAATCTGTATTTTTACTGTGATTCTCAATAAATATTATTTAGAGTTTTCTTTTGATTTCTTTTACTGTTAATTGGTCATCTTAGATTCTTTCTTTGAATCAATATATATATATATATATATATATATATATATATATATATATATATATATATATATATATATATATATATTTAACCTTTGTTGCAGTTTTGTATATGTGAACGTTTTGCTTTTCCGTGCTGAATAAAATTTCATAAAAAGTTACTTAATAAGTAAAATATATATTAAAAATAAAATTAAAGATTTAATTGCCATTTTATATATATACCAACTTTGCACGAGATAGATTTGTTGAGGATATCTAAATAAAATTAAATAGTTGTTAAATGAATAAAATAATCAGGGGGAAATGGGAAATGTATTGTTACAGAATTCTAAGAAACAGAAGAAAAAGAAATTAGGAATAAAAGGACAATAAAAGTCAATGAAATACGACAAGATCGTTTTAATTAACAAGTACAATTTGAAAAAGAAAGCAACTGAGGAAGTAAAATTGTTGTATCTGGTCAGCTTGTACAAGACAACGGATTGAAGCTATTATCATTCCACTTGACATTTGTTTATGAAAGAGTTAAAAATAAAACCGGCAAACAACAAACCCAATAGAAATCATAGATGGTAATAGATTCTCCAAATCAATCAAAAGAGAATACTCACCTCCACTCTAGTTCATCTGTACTTAAAGAACTTCGATACTGCTTACAGGTCACTGTTTCCTGACATGTGCACATATCCTTGCTCCTAATCATACTAGAGTTGCCACATGTCCTAATTTCTGTAGGACAGTCCTACAATTTGGATATTTGTCCTACTTACTACTGTAGCAGGTTATTGGTTTGTCCTACTTTGAGACTCTCAACATGTGGCAACCCTGAATCATACCCAAATTGTTATAAAAGTAATATTTCACGTTTCCTCAGTTTAGAACAGAAACAAATTAAATCTAAAATCCAAATAAATATTTTTTTCTTTTAAATTGGGAATTAATAGAAGAGGGGATTATTTTTAATTTTCATCATTTTTAGAAAAGGGTGGTGGTGAATTAATTGAAAGATTATTAGAGATTTAATATTAATAAAGTTTAAAACAATTTATAATTTTAATGTTAAAATTTTATTATTTTTGTTTGGGTTCAACCCATAAACCAGGCTAAATCAATAAAAAGTGTAAAAATTAATTTTTAAAAATAAAAATTTTAAAATAAATATTATGCGGAAGGGGAACTAGAATTGTGGGTGCCAAAGGATGAAACGAATTCAAATATAACAAATTTAAGGAAATATTTAAAAGAAATTAAAATTTCTATTCACATTTTCTTATCTCTAGTTGGTTTGGATTTCATTCACATTTATTTTAAAATAATATTAATTTATAAATCCAACAATACTATATTTGTATTTCTGTTTATGATATTTGTTTTTCATTCCTTGAAATCATATTTTTGTCCAATTTCAAACAGTAATTTTAGTCATTTTCGACATTTTCCCAGAAACATTTAGAAATAGGCATTTTATAACACAAAGTTTATTAAATAGTGTTAGACGCAATTAAATTTAAGTTTTCTTCCAACATTCCAACAATTTGTTAGAAAGCATTATTAATTTCTTCGTTATTTTTTATTTTCTCTCCAAACATCTCGGCTGAGTCTGATTCATGTTTATAACTCAAAGCTTTTTTTAAATCATTCATTAATGATGTTGGTTTTGTGAACGCATATCGAAGATTTTCTTTCGGTTGCTTCATAAATTTTCATTAGCGATATATCCAGTAATGTAGTGGTTAAAATTACTTGTATCTTAGTTGCCGTTTTTGTTGTGCAGAAAAATCTTTGAAAATCCTTGATAAAAAGATTTTTGGTTGTCTTCTTTGTGGAATTTCCTGGTAATAATATGTTTATCAATAGATCCAATAGTGACCATGTTAGACACAATTAAATTTAAGTCTTCTTCCAACATTTATTTATTAATTAAAAATTTTAAATTCCCTAGTCTTTCTGAAAATTTAAACACCTGAGATGATTTAATTATATAATATTGATGAACTATTAGTATTAGTATATAAATTAAATTATTTTAATTTGAGACACTTTAATATAACGTATTTACTAGCGTATAAGTCGAGTAAATTTTAAGAGGTTTTTAAGTCCTAAATTGGAAACCAGCGTATAAGTCGAAGTAACAAAAATAAAAAAAAGGTTTATAATTTTATTAAAACTTAATTTGTACGTTTTTTGACCCGCGTATAAGTCGAAGTGGCTATTTTGACTTGAAAATTTGACGTAAATTTCTCGACTTATACGCGAGTATTTACGGTAATATGATATAATTTAATATATATTTTAATATAAAAATTTCAATTAACTGATCAAGATCAATTGTTCATTAAAACCGATCTAGGTTCCTATCGATAATTTATTGCCATCTAATAAAAAAATCAAAACCTAATTTATTTATATAAACTTGACATTGTTTCAAGTAAATATTATATGTCAAATTTTAGTTCTCTATAAAAGATATCTCTGAATCATCTGCATAGTAATACTTTTTTATCATCTTTCAGTGTCACAGTCACCGACAATGAAACGTTCAATGATATTCCAAAGACTTCATATTTACAAAATATCTCTCAGTTCGATGTCCGGATGCAGTTATCAAGTTCCCTTGAACCCAAAGTTCCGACCCAATTTATTGAATTCCTCAAAATCTGAAAATGAAGCAGATTATAAATCTTGTTTAGTTGCCCAGACTCATAGTTTTGCACAATAAATAAATGAATTATTGTAAATGTATTGAAATCGGTGCTCAACACTAATCAAAATTATACCGATTTTCCTTGGCACTGTTTTTAAAATTTTTAGAAATATATTTCTACTCAGATGATTTTTTAATAAACTTATGTACCCTTTCATGCCAAGAATCCTATATTGCCGAGCGAAAAAAATATTTTGTTTTGTTTTTTGTTCTAATATTTATCAGTGCATTAGGCAAAACCAGTTCATATATAGTATAACAAGGAAGACCCTATGAGTAGGTAGTTAGTAGCTCCCCGCAGCAATGACCCCCCCGAGGGGGGGGGGGGTTCTGCTGCAACTCACATTTTTTGCTGCAACTTTTGATTACGCAATTTTTCAGACTATAGTGAGGGGGTCTCGATGGTCCTGGGATTTTCAATACAAAAAAATTTTTCAATATAAAAATCGGACTACCACTAAAAAAGCATGGAATTTTCAGACTTTAGTGAGGGGGTCTCGATGGTCCTGGGATTTTCAATACAAAAAAAAATTTTTCAATACAAAAAGCTGGTCTACACTAAAAAAGCATGGTAATTTATGGTCTCAAGATATTTTCAATACAAAAATCCGACTACCACTAAAAAAGCCAAGGATTTTTCAGACTATAGTGAGGGGGTCTCGATGGTCCTGGGATTTTCAATACAAATAAAATTTTTTCAATAGAAAATCCGACTATCAATAAAAAAGCATGGTAATTTAAGGTCTCAGGATATTTTCAATACAAAAGGTGGTCTACACTAAAAAACAGTGGTAATTTAAGGTCTCGGGTTATTTTCAATACAAAAATCCGATTATCACTAAAAAAGCATGGATTTTTCTAGGTCAATTCAGGTGGGGCTTCTTGGTCCTGAGAAAAAGGTGGTCTACACTAAAAAAACGTGGTAAATTTTTTAAAATAAAGCAAATTATGGTTCTAAAAAATTAAATTACAGTAAATAATGGTTCTAAAAATTAAATTACAGTAAATTATGGCTCAAATTTTTAAATTAAAGTAAATTATGGTCCAAATTTTTCAATTAAAGTAAATTATGGTTCTAAAAAATTAAATTAAAGTAAATTATGGTCAAAATAAGTAAATTAAGGTTCATATTTTCGAATTAAAGTAATTAATGGGCTCAGATTTTTCAATTAAAGTAAATTATGGTCCAAATTTTTAAATTAAAGTAAATTAAGGTTCTAAAATTAAATTACAGTAAATATGTCAATTTTGAATTCAAGTAATTAGTTCTAAAATTAAATACAGTAATAATGGTTCAAATTTTTAAATTAAAGTAATGAATGGACTCAAATAACTAAATTAAGGTTCTAAAAAATTAAATTAAAGTTAATTAAGGTCCAAATTTTAAAATTAAGTAATCAATGGTCAAAAATTTTAAATTAAAGTTAAATAAGTAAATTAAAGTTATAATTTTTAAATAAGTAAATTAAAGTAAATTAAAGTAAGATTTTAAAATTTATTAACAAAAAGTTGAAATAATAGAAGGTGTTTGAGAATTGAAATTTTTTAATGAAACTTTTTATGAAATAATTTTTTAAGTAATTTTTAATAGAAATTTTTATGGAATAATTTTTTTAGTTAATTTTTAATAGAAATTTTTATGAAATATTTTTCAATGGTAATTTTTAATGGAAATTTTTATGGAATAATTTTTTAAGTTAATTTTTAATGGAAATTTTTATGAAATATTTTTCAATGATAATTTTAGATGGAAATTTTTAAGATAATTTTTAATGGAAATTTTTATGAAATATTTTTCAAAGACAAATTTTAATAATAATTCAACAACAAACCAACAACTTAGTACCAACATGTATTTACAACCAGATACCTACAACTAGTTACTAACAACCCATTAACTAGCTACTAAGTACTATCAACCCACAACAACCAGCTAACAACTAACTACCACCTACCAACTACTCACAACCACCATCAACCAGGTACTAAGCCTTAATTACCAACTACTAAGTACCTACAACTAGTTACTTACAACCAGTTACCTGCTACCACGTACTAACTAACTCTCAAACAACCAGATACTTACAACCAATTACCAGATACCAAGTACTTACAACTAGTTACTAACAACTGATACTAAGTACCTGATACCAACTACTCACAACCGACAACAACCAGCTACTAAGCATTATCAACCAAGTACCAAGTACTTACAACTCACAACAAATACCTAACAACTAACTACCACGTACCAAGTACCTACAACCGACAACAACCAGGTACTAAGCATTAATTACCAACTACCAAGTACTAACAACCAAAAACATGCAACCAACTAGCTACCAAGTACCAACTACTAACAACCAACATCAACCAGGTACTAAGCATTATCAACCAAGTACCTACAACAAGATACTAACAACTAACTACCACCTACCCAGTACTTACAACCAACATCAACCAGGTACTAAGCATTATCAACCAAGTACTAACAACCAAGTACAAGATACCTAGTACTAAGCACTGTCAACTAGATACCAAACACTTATAACTAGATGACCACATGAAATTATTGGTTAAATAGGTAAATTAATGTTTAATTTTTAAATTAACTAATCAATGATCTAAAATATTAAAGTTAAAGTCAATTTAAGATGAAAGATTTCTGGGATTTTCAATATTAATTTTAGATGCAAATCTTCGTCAATTAATCAATAACCAGATGAAATTATTAGTTAAATATGAAAATAATGGTTATAATTAGTTGTTTAGTAAATTATGGTGTAAAATTAAGTAATAAAGGATAAATAGTAGGGTGGAGTGAAAATGACCGAAAAAAAATTTTTTGACTTAGTAGACTTTGGATAGTTATAAAAACTTGCTATGAGGTCAAATGAAGTACTCTGTAAAGAAAAACAATAATTTAAATAATGTCTTGAGGTTCCACAACCAACTTTAAAATGTAACCATTGATAAGAAAACGATAATGTATTTGCTATCCGGTGTTCTTTTCATTACAAGGAATTGGCAACTTTTTGCTTCCACTAATACGTTATCGTTACTTACTGTTAACTAAAAGATCATTATTAGTTCACTTTTCTACGCATTCACACGCTGCACTTCCTGTTTCTAGAGTCAATTCAGACGGATTATTGCATACATATTGCATAACATTGTATTTTTTTTGAATCGCTGTATGTAGTATTGTTAGTGATAAATAATTACTCCACTACGATACTTCATTATAAGAGGTAATATTATAACATATTATTGAAGTCATTGATGGCATTTAAATAATATGGATTTAAAATGCCTCTGGTTTTCCATTTTAGAGTTGCAATGGCTGTAACCAGAAAGAAAGTGTCTTGTGTCATCTTTGGTGGTCCATCCGAGATGCCCGACAATCAACTACCGACTTATGCAGATGTTATGAAATTCTACAACCTGACAAAGCAGAGACTGAAATGCGAATTGAACAATAAAGATCCTTCACATCGCAACGTGGCAGAAACAGTGTCAATGAAAGTAGAACAAATATGGGACAAAGCTTCCATAGTATGGAATCCATACCACATGTAAGCCACCGCCGTGTTCATGAAATGTTGAACGTGTACCACAAGACGTTCATGAAATTGCTGAAGCCGTATAAATCTAGGAAGGACTCAGAACCATACAGAGAGAAAATATCGCAGTTTAAAGATGAATCGATTAAACTCTTTGACATTTGCTCCTGCAAGTGCTCTTGTATGTCTCAGTGTCACTGTGAGAAGTCAAGAAAGATACCCACAATTGAACGTGACTTTCTAGAAGATCAGCGGGGTTCACGCAGTATGATCATAGCTGGAGTTGATGAGGTTGAATCCAGTAGATTACAAAAGCGGTATATCCGTAAAGAGTCGACACAGAGGCAGATGTGTACCAAATCTGCCATTGATGACATCGGTGATAAACAGTCGGATGTCTGTGACGAGATTTCTGGAATGGAAGAGGAAATGGATACCGGCGATGATGACTCTGGTGACGATTGTATAAGCCAAATTAAACAACAGCGAAAATTGAATGACAAGCAGATGAGAGTTAAGCTACCGTCGTTGGCTTTAGCGTGTGATCGACATGGCGTATCCGACAGGGCGGCAGCAGGAATCGCCAGTGCTGTTCTTCAAGATGTTGGAATAATCCACGAACATGATGTTTCTAAAGTGATTGACAGAAGTAAAGTGCGTCGAGAACGTTGTAATAAGCGTGGCGCATTATGTGCCGAAGTCAGAAACACAATCACTGGGTTATATTTTGACGGCAGAAAAGACAATACAATGACCCAAATTAAAGAATGCGATGGTAAATTTCATCGGAAAATAATAACTGAAGAACATATATCGATTATAGCCGAACCAGGAGCTACATATTTCGGTCACATTACACCAACGGCAGGGTCAAGCAAAGTTATCACGGCTGAGTTGATTGCATATTTGAATAAAAGAAATGTTGACACGAGTGGCATAAAAGCAATAGGTTGTGATGGGACAGCCACTAATACGGGCATTCAAGGAGGCATCATTCGATTACTTGAAGTGACGTTACACAGACCGCTACAGTGGTTCGTATGTCAGTTGCATGCAAACGAATTACCGTTAAGACATTTGTTTCAGTATCTTGATGGACCTACCAATGGTCCAAAAGGATTTTCTGGTCCCATTGGAAAGTCATTGTTGAATTGTGAGAAGCTTCCCATCGTTGACTACATGCCGATAAACTGTGTTCTACCGTCAAGTGCAAATTCCGACGATTTAAGTACAGATCAGAAATACCTGTTCGATTTGTGTACTGCTGTAAGTGTTGGTATTTGTCCTGTCGACCATTCACTTCGCAATCCTGGTCTTATCAACCATTCGAGATGGTTAACCACGGCTAATCGCATACTACGTCTGTATGTTGCCACAAAAAGCCCGTCGGATGAACTAAAGACGCTTGCTACCTTCATCGTAACAGTTTATGCACCTGCATAGTTTGAAATAAAGAATACCCCTTCGTGTAAAGACGGCGCTCGACATGTCCACAGTACGATACTGAAATCACGCTACCTCACAGACGAGCTGAAGAAAGTTGTTGACCCGGTAATTCAACGCAACGCATTTAGTCTTCCAGAAAATCTGTTGCTTGCGATGCTTACCGATGAAAGATCAGATATACGCGAGTTAGCTCTGCGACGCATACTGAAATCCAGAAAGCAGAAACGTACGACTTCAGTTAGATCTTTCTGCGTGCCAGTAATCAACTTTGAAGCTACTAGCTACATAGACATGATCGATTGGCAGAAAACTCCGATCACAGAGCCTCCAATCGTAGTGGACATTGACGAAGATACTTTGTTAACCATGATCCGGGAAGAAGAAACGCCAAGACTGGATTTCGCCCGCTATCCTTGTCACACCCAGGCAGTAGAGAGACATATCAAGCTAGTGACAGAAGCATCCGAAATGGTGTGTGGTCCAGAAAAACGCGACGGATTCATTAGAGCACGCTTGGAATCGAGATCGAAAATGCCAAAACTGGACACCAAAGCCCAACATCATTTGTAGTTATAAAAACATGTTAGACAGTTTGCATGTGGTTTCCCTTCACAGATATGGTTCTTATTACTTGTAATGTTATGTACAGACTGTTAAAAAGTTAAACCATAACATAAATATGTTACTTATAAAAAAATGTTTTTTTTAAAGATTATTGCTTTTTTATCGAAATATGCCTATACTTTAGGTCAATTGTGGAACCTCAAGATATGCTTTAAATTGTCTAATTGTTTGCCACATTACTAATTGCATGTGTTACCAAGTTTTTATAGCTATCCAAACAAGATATTAAGAAAAAAAAATTTTCACTCCACCCTAATATATATATAGATTTATAAAATAACCTTATAAAAATACAACCAACTTTCCCCCTAAAGACCCCAAGTTGTATAATAACAAGAATTAAGGTTATTGCTAGTCGTCCTATAATCCTAAAAAATTTTATAATTTTGCATTTATTATTATTCTCATTATTACCCTTAGTGTTATTATTATTACTACGATTATTATTATCATCATTATTATTATTATTACTATTATTATTACTGCTATCAATGTTATTATTATTATTATAAATAGAATAAGAAAGCATAAGAATGAATGAATAAAAAAAATAACTAAACAAAATAAGAACTTTTATTGTGCAAATTGTTACACCAAATGTTATACCCAATCATTATTTCATCGAATTGAAGTTCGAAGACTCTTTCGATAGAGTAATAGTTTGATTGTTGCATGATCACCTTGCTCTGAGCAAGAGCATTTGTTCTAGGAAAATGAGAAATTGCATAAATATGAATTAGAAAAGTCATGGATCATGATTAGAGTATAAATTCCGGCCTCATTGAATAATTGATGGACATTAATACCTAAGAAAATTCTAGAAACACAATATATAAAAATCACACATTATTAAGTAAAGAGTACTTGATATATTACGAATTTAATGTACCATATCCAATAAAGTTTTAAAAAGAAAATTAATTTTATATCCGTTTATATTTTAATAATTTACGGTGATAAAACAAATGTTAAAAAATGTCTAAAATTTAATGTACAATTTTACAATTTAATTTACAATTTAATTTACAATTTAATTTACAATTTAATTTACAATTTAATTTACAATTTAATTTACAATTTAATTTACAATTTAATTTACAATTTAATTTATAATTTAATTCATAATTTAATTTACAATTTAATTTACAATTTATTTCGCAACGTAGTTAGATAACAAATAAAAATATATTTTTAACTCAAATAGGTAATAACAACAATTATATAAATTAAATTGTGTTTTCGAACAAAATAAGAAAACAAAATTCCTCGTACGTTTATTAAATACTCCCAAACCCATAGTCATCTCCGAAAACCGGGAACAATGGGCCTAGGAGCGTGTGGTGACGATTGACTTTCTGAGGTATGCGTACATAGCGGTACAGGTGGGAGTATTGCTGGGTTAAGGTGTGTGATGAATAGGGGCGGCCGTGAGAATAGTCCCGACTCGGAGGAAAATAATCCAAAGATGGGGACCAGAGTGAAATCGGACGTATATCTTCTATCGATAGTCCGTGAACCCAAAGGGGTGCCCGACAATTATAGTGCAAAAAGCGCGCTCACTTCTTGCGAGCACTCACCCTTTTGATACAGTACCAACGTTGATCACTCAACGGGTATCAAAAGGTAAACATTGTTGTATCTTGGGTTACGCTGGTAACAGCACTAAAGAGCAAAATATTTGATCATCAATAGCCCACCAATACACAAAACATGCATATCCAAGTTATTCAAATAAAAGATTAAAATCATCAACCTACACACCAACCGCCGCTCCAATGGGGCAGGCGCGGTAGTTTGTAAATTAAAATAATAACTAAATGAATTAATAAATAAATAAAAAATAAAGATTGAAAAATATTTTTAAAAAATATATTAAACAACAATACACACACAAGTCTGTGAATATTTCAGCCATTTTGAAGTTTCGAACTGTTTCTTGCTTCATCATGTCACTCTCATGGTCATCAAGTTCATTGATACCTAAATAATACCCAACTCTCTCAATCAAGAAAAATTTATCTATGCTGCCACTCGATGATGATACCCATTTTTTCTATTCTAACAAAATTTTATAAAGAAATTTTCGAACATCCGGTCTCGCCACCTACCACGATTCACCCGGCGACTACTAGCACAAGTGCCAACAATTCCCAGACGACCGTAATAGACGAGTCAACCTATATTTATATGTGATATCAATAAATATAGAATAATCAGCAAAATTTATGTAACAATCAAAATCTAAAAGAATTCTTAACCCAAATCCATCCATCGACCATACCCTTTGGCTCTGAATATGATACACTCCAGCCTTTAATTGTACAAAATAGTGGCTTACAAGTCTCGGCATTCTTCTCATTTGGCCTTTCCTTGGATGGAAATTATCCTACACTCACGGTGTTCCCATATCACCTCCGTGATATCTTCTACTCACACATGGATTTCATATTTCCGACATATTCAATTCCAACGTTGTCATCATCATCATTATATCCGGCCATGGCGATCATACTCAGAGTTATCAAGTGGTACCGTCACTGGAGATCCACACGTGAAGAGAGAAAATATAACATCATGTTTTCATATTATAATATTTTCCTTTATGACAAATATAACATTACTTATATATTTATTTGTGATGAAAATGAAATAAAATAACTAAAAATTTACTTCTTATCTACTTGCGGAATATGCTGGTTTAAAATCAATACTGATCAAATACTGGATTCGTTAGGCTAGATATTAGAAATAGGGATAAGTTGTATAAAAGTTTTAGACCTGTATAAGAATTTTAGAAGTTTATCATTATAAAATTAAATTTTACCTATATAAGAATTTTAGTAGTTGAGTGCTTCTCTTATATAGAAATTTTCGTCCAATCAGGACTTAGTTTGTGTGTAAAATAATAGTTTTTCTTATTTTTAATTTTTTAACAGCTTTTCTCATGTTATTTATTTGTTGTCTTTTGTTAATTTATTAATTGATTTGATTTATATATTTTCTTTTATTTTTATTAATTTTGGTTGGCAGTTCTGTTTGTAATTTGCTGTTTTACGTTTTCTTTGTTTGTATTTAATGTTTTCCATGATCAATTTTTATTTTCTTGTCTATTTTTTAATCTCCTAGTATTTATTTTTATTCTGCCTAACTATTTTCTTTTGCCTGCTCGTTATGGTTGTGTGTTTTTTCCTATTTGTGGTTTATTTAACCTTATTCATATTTCGGTGATTTTGTTTTAATTGTTATCTTATTTTATTATTTTTCTCCTCTTTTATTTCTTATTTTTCCTACATTTGGCTGATTCTCCCAACTCTCACTTAATACAGGATTTTATTTTCTAATTAATTTATTGAAAAGGTAAGTTTTAGCAATTTATGTTTATTTTAATTTTTATAGTTTCTAGCCCAACAATATTATTGCTGTTGAGATGTATTATAAATAAAAGAATATGATTAGTTAGAAGAAAAATTAATCCGCCAGCCCCTGTGGGGCTGACTGTGACAATTTAAAAACTACCGCGCCTGCTAATTTGGGGCGGCGGCGGGCGGGCGGGCGTATAGGTTGATGATTTTAATCTTTTATTTGAATAACTTGGACATGCATGTTTTGTGTATGATTTAAAAAATTAGACTTTAATTTTTGTACCTTTTTAAAATTTTGATTTGGAAATTTGTTTTTTGGGGCTTTTTAAAATTTGGGGATAATAATTTTGGGACTTTTTAAAGTTTGGGAAAATTTTGAGTTGGAAAATTTATTTTCGGGATTTTTTGATTTGGAAATATATTTTGTAAATATTCCATGTGATTTTTTCTAGTAATTTGTTGATTTTTTCAAAGTATTTTTATAAAAAATTTTAACACTAGGACGGCCGGAAATATTTTATACCTTGGAAGGCCAAACCGGTCAATTTGACCGGTGCACATATGCTCCTTATTTTCATGCTGAGATTTCTATGATGCAACTCATTTAGCAATACTTTCTTTGTGCTATATAGCTCAATAGCTCAATTTCTTCATTAGGAAATCAGCTTTTATCTGGCAGGGATGGCACTCTTTGGAATCAAGTAGAAAACAACCACGCTATTAGTGTTGGCAGATTCCCTGCGCACAATATTTTTAGTGGAACACCTGGTGTGAAAGCTTTTGCAAAGCGCAAAATTGACTCACCCCTGAGCGCTTGGCGCTTGATAGTCTCTGAGGGAATGCTGAAGTTAATTCAAAAATACACAATTATGAAAGGAAAAGAAGCTTCGTCAGACTGGTGTATCAGTCTACAAGAATTAGATGCTTTTCTTGGATTGTATCTCCGTGGTGTGTTAGGCTTTCGCCGACATTCTATCAATTCAATCTGGTCATCTCAATTTGGATCTCCTTACTTCAGAGAAGTCATGTCTCGGAACCGTTTCCGTGAGATACTGCGCTTTCTTCGTTTTGATGAACAATGTTCTCGACGTCAAAGAGTAGAACAAGATAAATATGCCCATTTTCGTGAAATATTTGACTTGTTTGTTTCAAACTGTCTTCAAGTTTATACTCCTAATCCCTTCCTTACTGTCGACGAGCAACTTTTGCCGCTAAAAAATAGGTGTTGCTTCATCCAATTTATGCCAAATAAGCCTGATAAATTCGGTATCAAATACTGGATTCTCAGTGATGTCAAAACCAAATTTGTCATCAATCAAATGCCATATTTAGGGGCTCACGATAGAAACGAACGCTGTGGATTACAGCTGGGTGATTTTGTAGTCAGGAAACTAATGGAGCCATTTTTCAATAAAGGATACAATGTCTGCACTGACAATTTCTTTACAAGTCTCTCACTAGCTGAACATCTCCTTGTAAATCGAACAACATTGGTTGGTACTGTAAGATTAAATTCACGCTTTTTATCATCAGCTCACTTGGAGAAAAAGCCTCTTTTTGAATCGACTCATTTATCGTGTCAAAACACTGTCACTGTTTCCTATCAAGGAAAATCGGACAAGAAAGTCATTGTCATGTCAACATTCCATTCTACTGCTAGTGTGAGATCTGACGAAAAGAGAAAGCCTGAAATGATACACTTTTATAACAAAAATAAGACAGCTGTAGATACCATGGATAGCATGTTGCGTTTATACAGCAGTAAAGCCGCAACCGCTAGATGGCCAGTTGCTACTTTCTATGATTTGCTTGATAAAACAGCTCTCAACGCTCATGTTATTTTCAAAGATGCTACGGGATCAACTATAAAAAGAAGGGATTTTATTTTTGAATTAGCTACATCTCTTTGTGAGGAGTTTAAAAGCCGTCGAACAGCAAGTCCCATCTCTGGTGAACTCTGTTCTGAACAACCAAAATTAAAGAAGCGAAAAACTTGTTCTGCTCCTCATTGTCATAACAAATCCGGAGCTATATGCCATGTATGTAGTAAAGTTTACTGTGGAAAACATTCCCAAATGACTGTTAAATGCTTCGGTTGTGTGTAAATTATATTTGGTTTTATATTTTCTAGTATGTAAGATGATTATGTGTGACTTTCTTGTGTGTTTCAATATACCGGTCAAATTGACCGGTTCGGCCTTCCATGGGGATGGCCTCATTATCTCAGTCGTGACAAATGCTATAATTGAAGCTTTGATATGCACAACAAGTTCACTAAAAATGAATAATTGTCACAAAATATGAGACGTTAATTCCTTTTCGTTTTCTCACAAAATAAAAATGAAATTGCTTAACGGTCAAAATAACCGCTCTGGCCGTCCTAGTGTTAAAGTGGTGTGACCTTAAAATTTTCAAATTTATTCAGGCATTTTTATTTTTCAAAATTTTTCTATGTCAAGTGGTGTGAACTTCACTTTAAAGTACTTTCATATTTTTAAAAAAATTTTCTAAGTATTTTATTAAAGCTTTTGTTTATTGTCCCACCGTGTGTTGAAGAATATGATTTTATTTCTATAATATAATATTTTCTATGTTTGATAATATATGAATGATGTTAAATTATGGCATTTGATGCTGATGTTATTCACTGTTTCGTTAAATTTGTAAGCACTTGGTATCCGGTAGTTGGTACTTGGCATCTGCTTGTAAATACTAAGTCATTAGTATCTGGTTGTTTGGTAGTTGATACTTGGTTGTCGGTATCTGGTTTTTAGTAGTTAGTTATAAGTACTTATCTGTTAGTACCTAGTTGTTTGGTATCTAGTTGTTAGCTGGTTGTTAGTAACCAATTCAAAGAAGGTGATCCCAAGTATCAGATTCAGGAATCGCAAATTCAATATCTAAGTATCGTAATTAAATATTTAGTTAAGTGGTTATTTTGTAAGGATCATTTTATACGATAATTTCATTTCAATGACTTTAATTAATTAATTTAATGCGTATCTTAATGATCTGAAAATTTATTCAAAGTACTATCAAATATTTTTCTAAATCTAACAAATTATTTTATGACTTGACAAATTAATTAACCATTTTAAAAAGTTGATTTAAAGACTGGTTGATTTTAATTAAGATTTGTACATATACTTGAAAATAGAATGAATTTAAATTCGATTTATTTCTTGTACTAATAAATTTTAAAAGAATTTATGTTTGATTAACGTCATTTTATCAATAATTTAGTTTGTTGGTTAACAGTAATTTAGTATTATGTTAATTGGGTGTGAACTAATTGTTAGTAATCAATTCAAAGAAGGAAGTTAAAAAATTTGCATTTAAAATATTATTTATATTTTAAAAATTTCCAGAGGCCATTGATTTTACGAAATATCTGACAATAAATTTTAAATTATTACTTTAATTTATTTATTATAAATTATTTTACTTTATTTTAAAAATATTACTTTACTTATTTAAAATGTTTAAATTATTTTTAAAATAATATCATAATTTACTTAATTTTACTAAATTTTAGTTTTTCTAAATATTTTGGTTTGGTTTTTCTTAAAATTTTTTTGGTTTTTCTAAATATTTTACTAAAAAGTTTAAACCTATTACTTTGCCTTAAAATATTGGCTTAATTTACTAAAATTTGCATAATTTACCTTATTGTATCAATGTCATTATAAATATCTTGCCAAAATTTTAAATCTATTACTTATTGACAATTATTAATAATTTTTAAAATATTGTAATAATCTATTTTAATTTACTAAATTTTATCACTCAATTGTTATTAACATCTAACTCAATTTTAAATCTAATACATTTAAATCTAAATACATTGAATATCACCGTTCATGTAGCAGTTGACCCCATGGTTTATTAGTTAAACGAGCTTCTTTCTTTTAGAGTCCGAAACATTATCATATTTAAATTTTTTATACTTGAAATCAACTGAGACTACATTATATTTTACTTTGCGTTTTTTTGGATTTTGGTTTTTTAATATTTTATTATTTTACTGGTAGAATTTACATTATCAGAACTATCGTTTGAAATTAAAGCTGTAATAGTCATTTTAGTGAAATATTAATATAAAATAGTTAATATATATTATATAGTATGTTTATAACTATATATTTTGAAATCTTTTTTCTCTTTATTTAAAAATATTATTTGTTAAATAAATGAAAAATGATTTATTTATAATTTCCTAAAGATAGACAATGTCCCCAAGACCCAATAAATAGAGTTTTGAAATGAAAAATATTATGAATGATGGCTTCTCGTACTCATGTACAATTGTGATTAGAGCAAGTTACCATTTCACTGTGAACATCCCAATCTATCCAACTCAGACAAACAAATATGATTGTGGAGTGTTCATTATACAATATATAATGGACTTCCTCGAGAATCCTGAGAGGCCTATATTCAATATGCCTGGCTCTGATAAAATAAGAACCCAAATAACAACAAGCATATTAGAGGATATCAAAAGATACAAAAAATGCTCAAATGAACCAAAGAAAGAAGATATAGAAGATGCTGTAAACCAATTTAGACTACATCAGCTATCAATAAACGAAATACTCAATTGGCTCAAACACAAATTTCTAAAAGACCAAAAGCCGAGAAGAGCATGCAGAAGTGAAAATAAAAAACCCAATCTATGCTCATACCAAATACAGAGACTATATTCAATAAACTCTGGCAAAGCGATAATGCAAATACATAACGAGTCATGCAAAGTTATTGACCTATCATCAACGTCAATGGACCTGCATTTTACAAGACCAAAGCCTACAAGAATACAGAACATGATTAATATCGGTGATAGAAAACCGGAATGGGAATCCTCAAAGGCAATTTCAGAGAAAGATGTATTTTTTGCAATAAAAAACAGCAAAGATTCAGCACCAGGAGAGGACGGAATACCAGTCAGAGCATGGAAAGAATGGATGCCTGAGGACCCATTGACACCAATATTCAATAGAATAATGGAAACCAAAACAATCCCAGATTGTTGGAAAACATACATTACAAAGCTACTAATAAAGCCTGGAAAAAGTAATCAAGCCCAGAATCCTGCAAACTGGAGACCAATTGCATTAATGCCTACCAGCTACAGAATTTTTATGAAAATTCTTAACAAGAGAATTCTCCAATGGATCCACGAACACAGGTTAATTTCAGAATGGCAAAAAGCGGTGAATATATCTAATGGGTGTGACGAACATAATTACATCATTACTGTTCAAAACGAAAAGCCCAACAGGAAAAGATACAAAGGATATCAGTGCCACCTTGTGTTCTTGGATCTTGCGGATGCCTTCGGCAGCATACCACACGAAGTTATCTGGCATACTTTAGAACAGAAAGGCCTAAATAAAAATACCATAAGCCTACTACAGGAATGTTACAAAGACTGTCACACTATATATCAAAGTGGAGACACTAGATCCAGCGAAATCAAACAAGTGAAAGGTGTTAGACAAGGATGCCCACTATCGATGACTATCTTCAGCCTCTGTATTGAATATCTAATACAGGCTGCAATAAATAGTGGAAAAGGAGTCGAGATAGCTGGAGAAAAAATAAGCATTCTAGCCTACGCAGACGACCTCGTTCTGATGGCACCACAACATCATCTAATCCAAGAAATGCTTGACATAATTGTGGAACAAGCTAAACTGGCTCACCTGATATTTAAGCCAGAGAAATGTGGATATTACCTGAATGAAAACGACGGTATTGGATGGGAGAATAACATCTATCTCAATGGAACAAAAATCAAACAGATTAATGAGGAACATCTCTACACATATCTAGGCGTCACAATTGGAAACACAAAGAAAAATGACCTCAATGAAATTTTCAAAGAAGTTGAAGACAAAGCAAACAGTATCTTCAAATCTTCATTAAAAGCTCACCAAAAGATTGAAGCATACAACATCTTCTGTCATTCAAAATTTATTTTCATTCTGCAAGCTAAAGAAATAGCTAAAAGCGAAGCCGGAAAATATGACGACAAAATAAGAATGCTAATAAAAGATAAAGAGGTGCTAGACCTACAACATAAAAGCCCTCTTATGGATGCAATCTTTTACTCCCCTACTGAAAAAGGAGGAATTGGCATTACCAAGATCGTAGACGAGCAAATAATCCAAACAATTGCTCGTTTTTTAAAGCTAATTAACAGCAGCCACAACTAATCGACGTAGCCGAGACAAGAACTGAAACTCCCATCAACACATTATCAGATTCATTAAAATGGTTAGATGGAACATATGCCCATAAAAGATCAAACTCTGCCAAAAAATCCTTGCTAGATAGAGTAAGAAATGCAATCGTACAACTGTACAATGATCATGATATAAAACTATCATTCTTGATACGAAATATCGGCACTAGATGCAGCATCAAATGCAGTTCTCAAGAAAAACCAGAGGAAGTCTTTCCACCATTTTTAGACGAAGCCTCGAAAAAGCTACATTGGATGATCCGTGAGGCATACTTCCAGAAATGGAAATTGGCAAACTGTCAAGGTCATATCCTTAGGCTACCACAATCAGAATTCACTGAGTGGAAAATGCCGAAAAACCTAAAGGACTTTGAATGGAGATTTCTAATCAAAGCACGGGCAAACATGTTAGACATCAACATGAAGCAATCTAACCAAGGAGGCAGACTTGGAAGCACAAAATGCAGGAACTGCGATAATCCAAATGAGTCATCAATCCATTTCCTGAATATGTGCGTCAGAGGAACCAGAATGAGAACAAACAAACACAATGAGGTTCAAAAAGCGCTAGAAGAGATTTTAAAGAAGAAGGAACTCAGTTATGAAGTAGAAAAGAAACCAAAGGAGGCAAAATAAATGTTAAAACCTGACATTGTAGTCCGATTAAAAGAACATATTATGATCATAGACATAAAATGCCCATTCGATGATATAACAACAATAGAGGCATCAAGAACAAAAAACCAAAACAAATATAGAAAGCTTGCACAAGACATAAACGAAGCAACAAATATTTACACAACAGTCGAAACATTCGTAGTATGCTCCCTAGGAACATGGGACAAAAGAAACGGCGACATATTCAGGAAGCTCGGAATCAAAAAATGAAGAGTATGAGCCAGTAAAGACCAAAATGATCGAAAGAGTGATAAAGGCTCCAGAAAGACATACGAGAACCACAGAGGATTCTACCAATAACCCAAGTACAAAGTCAGAGAACGGATGATAGTGCCAGCATCCCTAAAAGAGCACT
>CAUHTR010007864.1:0-135735 GCA_959609185.1 Schmidtea polychroa
TAATATAACATATAATAGCGTTTCCCAAAGTGTCGGTCGTGACCTGACCTCGGGTCGCATAAATATTTAAAAATCTCGTACCAGACCGCGGTCAAAATGGTTTGGGAAACGCTGCTACTATAACACATTTTCATTTTTTATTAAAAAATGATTTCAAAAATCATAATTCGTTTAAAATTTTATTGTTCATGCGATTCCTAATTTTGGTACAAAGAATACCAGTTGCGGAAAGACGCGTTCCTAATCAAATTTAATTAATTTATCAATAATTTCGTTATTAAATTAATTTAATTTAATTACTTAAACTTAATAGTTTTGATTTAACAATTATTATTGCAATATATGTTCTCTATTTTGGTGAAAATATTAATAAAATTTTTGTATAATTACGAAAATTTTTTTAGTTCATTCAAATTCTAACATGGTCACACGCGCGCTCTTTGAAGCTTTAATAAATTTGCGAGTAAATATTAATTATTTTGTTCATATATTTGCTGACTAAAATTAATTAAAATTAATTTATAGCTTAAATGCATATGAAATATAATACATTTTTCGAAGTTTATTTTTAACTTGTTATTAAATTGTTATTATTAATATCATTATTATAATTATTATTATTATTATTATTATTATTATTATTATTATTATTATTATTATTAGTATAAAATGATGATTTCTTGGTAGCAGCAAATTTTCGACTATAAGATAGTCCTTGTCAATCTATCTTATAGTCGAAAATCTTTTACATTAAATACATTATTTGCAGCAAATGGCTTAAATTATCATTTTATTGTTTTATTATTATTATTATTATTATTATTATTATTATTATTATTATTATTATTATTTTTTATTGTTATTAGTAATAATGTTGTTGACTTACAGAAATAAATTGAAATCATTTTTCAATAAATAATTTCATATCAGTTTTTCACATTTTAATGAGAGTCACAAGACTAGATTTTTATTTACATGGACCACCAATTTATCAGTGATAATTATCTCTGAACCTCCATTTTGGAATACATATTGATAAATAAATAATGTTTACATAATCTATTGTATAATAACTATAAATTTCGTAATCTTGACCGGAAAGAGATAAATCCGTCGGTGTCTAGAATTGTTTGAAATTTGAGATTTTATTAATTCTTAAATGATCTTATTGAATATTCCTATTCAATTAAAAATCAATAATAATTGGAAAAATTATTAAATTATTATAGAATAATTGTAATAAATTAATTACTGGAAAATTACAATTTTAATGAAAATGTTAATTTTATTTTATATTGAAAAAATATGTTTTTTGAATAATTTTTTTTATCATAAATGATTTTTGAAAAAAATCAAACATATCTTGATTTCAGTAATTGAGAATTTGTTTTGACTTTTGTTTGTATAATTCGACACCCGAAAAAATCTGCGGAAAGTATGTAAATTCCATGTTAATTATTGCTGTCGTTCGTAACATTCCTTTGTTGTACTATCAAATAACTATTTTATACTGTTTATTTAGCCATTTAATTTTCTTCAATTACTTAAAGAAATATCGATTATATATATATATATATATATATATATATATATATATATATATATATATATATATATATATATATATATATATATATATATATGTGTGTGTGTGTGTGTGTGTGTGTATGAATATATAGTGAAATATGCATGGCAATAAATAATAAACATCTTTAAAAATTATAAAAATTGTAATTCAAATAATATATTATTTTCTGACATTTTAAAAATCAAATATAAAATTTTAAAATATTGAAATTTAATTTAATAATTTAATAATTTAATAATTATGTAATTTAACAACAACTATCCATACATGCAATATATGGATTTTAAAATTTAAAGATTAAAATTTTTCTAAAAAATTTGATATAATTATTATAATTAATAAAATTAATAAATTTAGAAAATCTAGAAAATCTATAGTTATTATATCCTATCTGTAATATACAATAATATACAATAATATACAATATACATATAGGCTCACTTCTAAGCATAGACTACGTCCTTTTCCTAGATCAGCATTTTTCTATTTTTGTCAGTTAACAAAAAAATAAAAGGTTTTTTTTTAAATATTTCCAATTTCTGTATAGATATGGCGAATTCCAAACCATTATTATAATTGTAAGACATGGATTTGGAAGAGAATAGTGTTTTACAATTGTTTAGGTCGTGTATTCTTGAAGATTAAATATTGGCACATGCGACGGCCTAAAAATTCTTGCATTTTTTATTTTTGCGTGTGGTAAATTTGCATCTTGTTTACACTCAGAAAACTGGTAGAATCGGGCCTGTATAAATGAATAATAAAATTAAATAGAAGCAACATTTAAACAACCAATAATTTATAAAAATGTTAATCCTATTTTTCATTTGAAAACTAATTCAACGGGAGATATTTCTTATTTTTCGAAGATAAATTTGCTCTATTTCATTGAAGAAAACATTGAAATTATTATTTATTATTGTTAGTGAAATAACACTTTATAGTTCCTATTTCTAATATATTGTTATACATAATACCATTTTTTTATGTGTAAATTATTACCCATATCATCTAAAATTTCCAACTTATCGTGTATTATGTTGGAAACCTCCATGCAATAAACTTCATTTTCATTTATAAACCTTGGGCCGGTTTTCTCATCTGGCACTTTAACTTATTTCCTTCTCGAATATTGCATATTTTAAGTCGTTCTTGATTTGTTAGATATCAACATCGGAAGTAGATTTTCGTCAAACCGTTCCTTTAAATATTTATGCTTTAAACTATAATCTGAACTTAGAGAGTTTGCTTCCTAAACCTCAATTGTTTCATTGAACTCGCCACTCATCCATCGTCTAATTAAACTTCCAACGCCACTTAAAGATATTCGTAATGTGTTTGAAATTACTTTTTTTTCCTTTTATTTTTCGTTTTTGGTTGTACTCGTTTAATTATCATGTTTCGGGTATTTTTTCTCCTTGTTTTTTTATATTTTGTATGGATTATTTTAGTGATTGTATAATGAAGCAAATATAATTTTATAATAATGAAAAATCATGTATTAATAATGTCAATTAATAATATTGTTATTATTATTATTATTAGTCATAAAAATAATAATATTAGTATTATTAATAATTTGGCATTCATGTATCAATAGCGCTTGAGTGTTTGCAATTTCATTTTCAAAAACTCTGCCAATAATTATAACTAAAACTATTATATAATCCATAAATCAATGAAACATGCTGCCAAGTGATTTACAATATAAAATTAAATAATTTTTTAAATGAAAACTAATAAAATAATTTTGATCTCATTAAAACAATGAATATTAATAATAGATTCGTAGTGATTTATTTTCCATAAAAAGGTCAAATATTTATAATTAAAAAAAATTTTGAATCATCAAAAAGCGGTCGGTGATTTGATAATTAATTGAATTTTCAATCAATCTGATTCTGGTGAAAATATTGATCGAAAATCCTATAATCGAATTTAATTTTATTTTTCATATTTAATTGACATTTTATTAATTTAATCCCAAAGTCGGTAATTTTTGTTTTCTTAATAGCTGGTCGAATAAAATAAACAATTACTAAACTAACATTGGCACACAAATTTGCCTTCCCCTCGTGATGCTAACATAAATATAATGAATCATTGTTGATGCTTTCCGTTACAATGACAAATGATGTAATATTTTAGAATTGAATTTAGAATTTCGTGATTATCTAAATTTTAGAAACTCCCGAAAATCTATTTTCATCAAAACATCCAAAATGTTGCACATGTCTGAAATTCTTATCAGTTTTGTTTTAATTAAGTTATAATATTATTCACTTTACATTAGATTTTATTTATCAATTCGAGGGAATTTATTTATTTCGAAATTGAAAAAAATATATATTCCCATTATTAAATTTCGTTCAACGTTAAATTTTCTTATTTGACATTAACCACTGAATATTTTGTCCAGTCTTGAATCGAGAGAAATATAAACAAATGTCACCAAGACATAGATTATGTACCAACATCAAACCAATTTAAAAACGGAATTAATAGATTAAATCTGTCGTGTCTTTTTTGTAAAAATCGAATGTCCGTGATAATAAATTTTCTTTTTAACCATTAAAAACTTTCGCAAATTGGAGAGAAGTTCAAAAACCGGCTGTCCATGTAAATTATTTTCCAAAAAATGTGTCCAATGCCAATTAATCAGAAAAAAACAATCGCCGTGTTAAAATTTCCTTCTATCAATTTTAATAATCAATTAAGATAAATTTCCAAAAATAAATTAATCGGGTCTCATTTTTGGAGCGTATGAAATGATCCAATAAAATCCAGTTGCATTAATATTTCTATTATCGACATCCGCCGGATAATTAGCGATGAAAAATTTTCACCATAGCAACGAAATTCTCTCATGTTTCAGTCCATAAATCATTCCAGATAAAAACAATTCATCAAATTATTTTCAAATTATTCGTAAACCATACTTGGGGTTTTGTTGTTTTTTTCTATCTTGACATGTCTAATTGAAACGAACCACCCAGAGTTGGCTATTTGTAATTTGTCATTCTTTGAAGACATTTATTGGCAGATTAGATAGAAATCTTATTATTTTCCCCCTTTCCGTTTCAAATACCACATCCACCTCGACTGGCAATAACAACAATACCAGATAGCTTTATCTAGTGTACTATTAATGGATAGGGGAAAAATTCCCATTATAAAAATGACAATATTTCAAGAAAATATTTAATACGAACCAAATAATAATAATAATAATAGTAATAATAATAATAATAATAACTATTAATAATAACATCATAAATCAAAAAAAACATTTGAAAGAAAAACCAACAATAGAACAAATAGTATAACGCCTACAGAATATCAGTAGTATCAACAATTTTCTATAAATATCACAAATATTATCATTAGCACGTATTCGAATAATATTATCAGAAATATATACAAAAAAAATTTTCAAATCATTTAAAAATAATAATAACTATTATTATCATGTTTGCTGTCAAAATTTTGATAATAAAAGAACAATTTTATCGAATAGTAATAGTATGTAATGTTTGATATAAAGTATTCAAAGTATAAACACTAGGTTAAAAAAAATTAATCATATATTGTTTTTTCAAAAAAAAAATGAAAACAATCGCTTTTCAAATTCAGGGAAAATAATGAATTTAATATTTCTGACGTTTGATTTGAAGATTTTTTTTAATTTTGTTCTTCTGATGGTTTGGCTTCTTCGCCTACTTAATAATTAATATTATTAACTAATTTTTATATTAAAATTTTAATTACCTTTCTTCTCTTCTTCGGTCGTGTTGTTTTCTTGTGGTTTGGTCTCTTCAACTGTTTCTACTTTTTCTTCTGCAGCTTCTTCGTGTTTTTCTTCAACTTTAACCTCCTCGGCTTTAGTTTCTTTGTTTTCCTCCTTTAAATTAACAATATAAATTAATATATATATTTTTGAATAATATTTACAGTTTCATTGGCTTCGTCCGTATTGGATTTCTGTTTCTTTTCTTTTCTAAATGATATTTTTTTCAACCATCCAAATACACCTTTCTTTTTTGGCTAGAAAAAATATTAAGAAATTGTCAAAATTTTTATACAATTCTGCTTTACTTCGGTCGTTTCAACGGTTTCAGTTTTCTTTTCTTCCTCAACTGCTGCTGCTACTGTTTCTGGCGCTTCTTTGTTTTCTTCGTTGGTTTTCTCAACAACTTCTTTCGATTCAGCAGCGTCACCATTTCCCTTAGGTTCTGCTTCTGGTATGGATTCTACCTTTTCTTCTTTGACTGCTTCAATGTGTTCGGCATCAACTGGGGCTTCAGCATTTTCTTTGACTTCTTTATCGGTTTTAGTAACTTCGAATTTTCCAGATTTATTTCCCATTTCGAATTGACTTTGGTTTTTTTGTAGAATTAATTTACTAAAATTTAATGAATATTAACTAACAACGTCAGTTTTTATACTAAATCGAAACGATTCTGTCGATCAGAGTGCAATTAATGATGACATAATAGATTTGGCTCAATAAAAGACTATGACGTAATTTACGATTTATCATTAAAAAAAATCTTGTTTGACTATTCATAGATTCCACAGTCGAATCAGTTTGAACAAAATAATTCTTTTTCTGATTGAATAACTAAGCATACCAGACTATCAACCGGTTATCACACACCTTATCAAAGAAATTCTTTTTGTAACCAACTGTGGAATGCATGAATTTGATAAAAAAATTATAATTATAATTATTATTATTATTATTATTATTATTATTATTATTATTATTATTATTATTATTATTATTATTATTATTATTATTATTATTATTATTTATATAATTTTTTTCAAAAATAGCAGTTTTAATAAATTATGTTAAATTTAACAAGAGTTTTAAAACCAATTAATTATTAATCATTTTCAAAATAATTTTTCATGCGTAAAAGTTATCCCTTGATGTATGAATTCAAAGACAAACCGGAATTGTCTAAAATGCATTCCAGCACAATAGATAAATAATGGAAGCATTGATTGGGTAACCTGGTGAGTTGTCAGGGGAAATGTGTGTGCACAAAATTGCCAAGCTGAATTCCAATACGAATTTGCATGGTTTAATAAAAAGTCTATAAGACTTGGATCCAAATTAAAAATAATCTGAATAGGTGAATTTTAGGTTTACGATTTTGAAAATGAAGTGCCAAAAGTTAATTTATTATTTTTAATAAAAAATTATTAGCAATTTTAATTTTAATTACTTATTTCTCAAAATATATTTGTATTATTTTTACCAATTTTATAAAGAACAACTTCGATGGTATAAATTTCAATTGAGTTTAAGCATCAGTTGAATTAGGTACTTATGAAATGATTTATACAAGTGTCATCAATTGAATTGAAAATAATAACAAACTCACGTAAATTTATAGTTATTTATAGCTATTCCCTTGGACAAGATGTTGAAATATGTTCTATCAAATTGTTTAAGTTTATATTATCGTGTACTTTATTATTGTTGTAACTTTTTATTGGATGCAATTTTGTTTTAAAGATATGACAAATAGAAGAAGATATTAAAACAAACAATAATGAAAAAGGTTTTCATGCTTAACTTGAATAGACAAACATGGATTTTGATAAGTATTGGTATTATTTAATTTTCAGTCCGGAATGAATTTACTATATACTCCTCTTTATTAAAAAAACTAAAGAATTTTTCATGTACAATTGGTAATTTGAATTGTTTTAAACAATTTTATATTTCCTACGTAATATTAATATCTTAACCCTTAAAACGAACACCTTATATATTCAGTTTCATTATATGATTTTGAAAAAAATTACTATATTAATTTTGCTATAAAAGCTACAATGAGCACCAAATAATTGTTACTTTGCGCATTATGCTATTTTTCAAAAACCTGGATATTTATTTTTTTCGAAAAATCTACTTAAAAATACGGTTATAATATTTTCAGATACTAATCTGTAACTCTTAAAGTATATTTAACATACATCTATACAACTTATAAAATATCTTTATTAAAAAGCTTAATTGACTATGAATCAGTAAATATATCAAAAACATCGATATATTTACTGATTCATAATCTTTAAGCTTTTTAATAAATACAATGGTAAAGAAATCACTGGTGAAATTTGAAAAAAAGTTCTTATAATACTATAAAATATCTATTATTATAGATGTAATCAAGAAGAGAACCATTCTATAAACAGATCTAAATGGATTAAATAAAAATAAAAATAGCTTAATGAAAAATAATTTTATTCCAATTTATTTCTTATTTATATTAGCAAAAAATCTCACAGACTTAAATTTTATATTTTACTATTATCGTCAAGTTTCAGAAATTAATTTTTCTCGTTATCCATTTCTGTCAATAGAAACAATACCAAATTATTTCTTTAAAAATAAAATAATTTTTCCCTTTCTCTAATAAAAAATTCGTTCTATTACAGAAGTCGTTTAATTTTTAATTGTTAAAGAACTTTCTATTTCACTGTTTATGGAATTTATTTTCATTACATAGAAATTAAGTACAATGATAAATTTTTTATTAAGTCCATAAATTTTCAATTTCTAAAATTTCACAGAGAAAGAAAGTTGTAATTCAAATTATTAAGTAGTTTACCGACGTTCAATTCAGCACTTGATGATTTACAAAATCAGTAAGGCTCTCTTTTCATATGGCGGGAAATATAAAAGCAATCAGTTCAACGTTTATGCAATTAGCTCTGAAAAACTGAGAGAAAAAATCAGTAGTTCTAAAATTTACAATTCATATGCTGACACCGTGATATACGTACAGCTATAATTGGCAGAAATTTATGATATTCACACGATATTATGGTCAAGACGCTAGAACTCACAAACAACATGGATCCAACCAATTTAATTATATTATTAGACGAATAAATTTTCGGCAGATAATTCAATATATTTCTTAGACATTCCATGTGTATCAATTTCCCTTGCACAACTTCTGAGACCGAATTGCTTTGATTTCATTGCAAAGTGCATGGAAATATTTCTGCATCTTCCAA
Organism: Schmidtea polychroa; assembly: GCA_959609185.1. NCBI lineage: Eukaryota > Metazoa > Platyhelminthes > Tricladida > Dugesiidae > Schmidtea > Schmidtea polychroa. The sequence continues at coordinate 8,630 of CAUHTR010007864.1, forward strand.
TTCTTATTAAATTAATAAAGTTTTTCCTGTGAATATTAAATTATAAGTTTCCTATTATTAATATTTTTATTTCTTTAATTATTTATTATAAGAACTTCTTGCAATTTTCACCTCTGGTCTCTATTCGATTTACATTGTATTTATTAATAAATTTACTCTGAATCAGTAAAGATATCGATGTTTTTTTGTTACACCCGAATTTTCGGCACAGAATTTTCCAATTGAATATGGCAGTGCCAAAAATTTGTGAATACCAAAAGAAAAACATCGATATCATTAATGATTCATAGTCAATTTTTTAAAAAAAATACAATTTAATTATTTACTCGATTTTTATCATAATTTTTACACTATTTTGATCTGTGATTATGATATGTTAAAATTATAATGCAGCGCTTTAAAGTAAGTATAAAACTTTTCGCAATTTCAATGAGTTGTTCATTGTTCATGTTAAGAACTTTTAGTTAAAAAATATTTTTTATATAATATGAAACGATGATTTCCTGTATGTAGAATCAATTAAATATAAAAAAAATAATAAATATATGATAGGCATTTGGTGCAAATTTCAAGGTTTATTAAAAGTAAAAATGACAATTTTCTAATTATTAAATAGTTATTTTCAATCAAAGTCGAAAGTTTTCATGTTTGTTTTCAATAAAACTTGGAACTTGTATCAAAGACTTATTATATAATTTATTAAGTATTTTCATATTTTCAATACAATTATTGCTAAAAATTATTTTCATTCTCCAGTCTTATTTTATCAATGCAAGTTTATGAACTTCTATTGACAATATTGTACATAATTTTTAGGTTATGTGGTCACAATTTCAGTTTTTAATCTTATACATTTCATATTTTATCGAAAAAACTATCTTTTCATTAACGAAAATTTATTTGCCAAAATAGAAAATGAATGCTTTGAAGTATTTTATTAGATGTTTTTTATAATATTTAGTTATCCAAATATTAATTAATTCTACAGTGCCATTTTTGTATGGAATTTTAATAATATTTTATTCAAAGGTTTTCTAGAAACTAAACAAAAAAATAATATTTTATTGAAATCTAATTGCTGTATTAACAAGGGTATTTCAAATTTAAAAGAACGTATATTAACCAGTCTCTTTGATATAAACTAGATATCTTGTGATTAAAGATTCTTACATTGAGTCTTAAACCATGTACTATGAAATTACATAAAATTATCATAAATATATAATAATTGTAAAGTTATATATACTTTTTTTACAAATGCTTCGTATTACAGTAGGTGCTTTGTGATTTTTGAAGAGTTAACTTTTTGAATGTCTTAAAATAACATTAAAATGTACAATACTATGTCGAATTTTATAGTTAAATAATGTAATTATGGTCGTTTTACGTAAAAATAATTTGAAAAACTGAGATATCTAGGTGATATTTTTACTTGTTTAAAAAGAATTAAAAAAAGTAATTCGTAGTAAAAATAAAAATATTCGAACATTCACAAACAAAAATGCCAACATTTTAGAAAAATAATATCTCTTTGGACAAATCGCATATGATAAAAGTATATAATATATACTATATATGCTCTCGTTACTTCAAAACTAAAATAATAGAATAATTATAACAAGGTCATTGTAAAAAAACGTTTAACATGATTCGAAGAAATGATTACCATTAAACTGATTTTGTCAAAACAGCGAATAAATAAAGAAAAGAATTGTTTATTTTTCGATTGAGATATAAAGGGGTTAAAAGTTACACTTACAATACCTTATTTACAAATATTCTTAATAATTTATTTTTATTTTGAGGTTTCCTTATTCTACAATACACGTGTTAGTGAATATATTTACAGTTTTTTACAGACATTCAAAATCATATTATTAAACAAGGAATTTACCAATTGAAGAATAATTACGGATTGAAATATCAAATTAAAATATTAAACAAATATTCATGCTTGTGGAAAAATTATTCATGCTTGTTTCAAAATAGAAAGAAGTTAAACAAATATTTTAATTCTTGTATGTTTGTTTAATTGTATTTATTTAAATTAATTAAATATATATATTTTACATATAAAACAAGCAAATAATGTCAAATGTTTTAGAATGACACACATGCGTGTGTTAGAATTGTTACATGTACACAAATAGGGATAAAATATGGTGCCAGCACAAATTTAAATTGTGCAACATATACAAAATTTTAATTAAATTATCCAATTCAATTTTTAGAGTTATTAGAAAAATTTAAATATTTTAAAAATTGCATTAATTAAACAGTAAAAAATTCTAACAAAAGACTTTTTATATGACTTAAAAATTTATTATTTTATTTTCAATTTAGTTTCATTTTTTTAATTTTAAACAACTAGTTTACTTGCACAACACGCTGAGATGAAATAAGTAACGTTTTAATTTTTGGATAACATATCCTAAAGCTTAGACCTTTTAATAATAAATTAATAAATTCTATTTTTAAAAGTAAACTCTTAAAATAACAACAAACACGTCAAATTTCCGGTAAATATAAGATAAGAAAAAATAAAAATGACAAATATTGATGAAAAATGGTTAATTTCGTTCATGTGTTTATCAATTTAGACTTATCCATTCCAACAATGGCAGCAAATTTGTTGATGCTATTTCAGCCTTTGATTTCTCTGATAATCAGTTAACAATAAACATGTTCTTCTGGGGCTTATATCATTCTTGCTAGCTTGATAATTTTCTGAGATCCAGTTTTTGAATACTTGCTTCTTCAAACATACTTGAGATGATACTACTAGTTCTTTGCTTACGAATGTTTTGTAAATCAGTGTTCCATCGATCATCACATTTCTACTTTTACTTTCTTAATCTAACAGATAAAAAGTGGTTTAAAAAATCCAATAAAATTTAGAATTTGAATTATTCAAATGGAACATTTTTGAGTTACCATTTCGAAAGACAGCTACCAAATGGAGAAACATTCGAAATTATTTAGTTTATTCAAAACTAATTTATCATTTGTATTGTTTCTATTGTAAAGTTTATTTCTTGTCTCAATCTTATTTGTCTCAATTGATCAAATAAAACCCAGCACGGGTTAATTTATTGAAACTTAATTAAAATCTTTACCTTATTGTTAATCACACTTTTGATTTGCACTTCTTTTTAATCCCAATGGGAAACTGCCTTTATTTACCTATCAAATGTTTACTCAATTATTTGGTTAGGACCTTGTGTTAGACTCTGCATTACTTTCCTTGTTTGTTGCTTTTTTCGTTCTTCGACCAAACAGCAATTTGTTATAATGGTGTTGTTTTTTGTATGGTTTTCTCCCATTCAAATAATTTAATTAATCAACATCAAAACAATTCCATAAGTGCATAAAGTTCTAAAAATAAAATAATTACCACTAATTACCACTAAGGGTTTTCACATGATTCGGGTTTCCCATTTGTCACAGGTTCTCTACATAGCTACTAAATTATTTATTTATTTTTAATTAATTTGTATTTTTTCAATATCTTTTTTCTGGGGACCCGGCCCCATTGATTTTATATTATTATATCTGTATGTCTTATCATCTGTATACATACACATTTCCTTCGGAGTACATCAATTTAAAATTTTTTGAAATTTTAATTAATTTATTAATTTTATTGTTTTGCATTTTATCGACTTGCACATTTCATTGCACATCCAAATTTCTTTTGAGCTCCTTAATACGAAATATATGAAATATGTGAAATATATAATGAATGGTAATATACTGAAGAAGGTTGTAGTCAGAAAGAACGGATATTGTGTGTAAAATATTGTCACCATCATTCGACTTAGTTCAGAATAACTATGACCTTGCTATAGTTTTAATAGTCATTTGACATTAACGTGATTAAGTCAAATATTTTACAAGTCAAATACATTTTGGATTATAAGTAAAGGCAAATTTAATCCATAATTTAGTTATTTTTTTTATTTTTGATTTCGTATTTGATTTCGTTCAATACCTCCGGATGACAAATCAAGCATGTGATCAAAATAAAAAATATTTTACTTTTCTTTCCGTTGTTGATTCAGTACAAACAGGAAGTTTTTATTTATTGGTCCGGAGGCACTTAATATGCCACAGGCGCATAAATAAAGATTTGGTTCTAACCAAATATATTATAAATTAAAAAAATTTTAAAAAATTTTAATTTTTAAATGAACATTATTATCTGTTTATAAAAAGTTAAATTTCCTTAAAAATAAGCCCATGGGGTTATTTTCGGAAAACCCGGGGATATAAAAAGTAATTAGAACAGTTTAAACATTGCAGGTAAGTTTCATTTATTATTTTAATTCTTGTTTTCTTTAAACGCTTAGTTCAACTAAAAAGATTATGCCACTATTTTTAAAATTTATATTTGCTTAAATAAGTATTTTTCAACATTTTTTAAACTTAAAATAAGCTCCTTTTGTTGGGGAAGGGAGGCACACAAATTTGTATCTCATCAGCTCAAGTCTGCGGAAAAGCCCTGGTCATAGTAATGATAACTAAATTTGAAAATTCGAATTTTTTTCAAATGGACAATTAATTTAAATGTATATTGTTCTCTATTATACTTATTATTAATATTAAAGTAAAGACAGATGAACCTTTAATTTAATTGTACATTAGATTTTATTCATTAAACCTTAAAATGACATACAGTTATAACCCATATAAGGGAGATAAGTTAAGGAAATAATTAAGTGCATAAAGTTTATTATTACAATTATTCTAGGTCGCAATACCAAAATATTAAAAGTAACTGAAGAATTAAGGAAACACATGAGCTATACATAGAGCTCTAAATGTGGGACCTAGTGCTTGTCTAGCCTGTCTAGGAAGCCCACTCCTAAATCCAGTGTAAGTGAAAATTTTATTTTAATAACTGAAAATCAAATTAAATATGTTTATAGTTAATATTATCATAATAATAACTAACTTCATACGGATGCTTGTACTAAATCATTATTTTTCTAAATCGCGACACATCCGTTTACTTATATTAGAAAATAAATATTTAATGTAATTACTTGCAATAACAATAAAGATGACCAATTGTTTATTCACCAGTTTAATATCAAATCAAATTAAAATTTCTTTAAATGCTCGGAATAATTCCCGCTAATTTCAATTTTGCATCTTTTGGATGTGAACAAATTGCGAAACATGATTATAAAATCTGGGTTTGTTTTCATGGGTCTGTACAAGACAGGAGTTGAACTTTCTAATAAGAGGGGGGTGAAGTAATAAATTTAGTTCGACTTTTGTGTCAAGTGTTACAGTTTGAATATACGTCTACTTTTTGAATGCAAGTTATTTGATAACATGCCTACATTGCACAAAATATTCCCGAAAAATTCATTCTGATGTCAGCAAACTTGTTTTCATCATATGCACCAGAGAATTTAGATGATTTTTACAATTTGTCCTTGCCAATAACAAAAAAATATTTATGGAAATTGAATTTGATTGAAATTTCAAACTTAAAAATCATAAAAGTTGATTTTTGAAAAAATTGTAATTGAATGACAGCTGGAATTTACTGTTGAAAAACTTTCTTTTTTTACAAAAATTTATAAATTATTTTGATAAGTGCACTACAGCAACGATGAAAAGTTTCTGGAAATTGTTGAAGTTAAAAACCATTTAATAGTTTAATGATTTAGATAGGTCACAGTGACTGGCAAAGGTGGTGATCCAGTTGGTTCATTAGGACATTGTTTCTTGCGAAATTTTAAAGATGTAGAGTTAATTTTTGTATAATTTCCATTACTTATGCTAGGTCTAGGTAGATAGTAAAGGAGTACGTATTGACCATTCTTTACAAGTCTTTTTTATGTTATTCTTCGGATGTTATATTGCTACCGGTTCGTATTGACTTTGTGTTGAAAAACACCACAATACGATTCGATAAATATACTACAAAATGTACAAAAAATATTATATATTCTTATTAAAAAAGTAAAACATATACTAAAATCAATTAAACATCGGTTAAAATGAATAGAAAATTTTACTTTTTAAATATTTTCATCGTTTTATTTTATAGTCAAAATTAGCTTAGCAGTGTGATTGACAAAAGAATATTGCTTGAATTTTGACTTTGAACAAAAATTCTTAAAGCTAAACTAAAACTTTATAAATTTTAAAATATAGCCAAATAGCTTCCATAAATCTCAACCTTATCGACATTCCATTTGCACAAGGCACTGGATAGTATAAATTATAATTAAAATTGATGATTCTTATAGAAAGTATCTATAATTTTAGCAAGGTCCGTTGAAGTAATATTAATTCTAATCTTACAATTGCTCTTTCCTATACAATTAATTATTATTATTAATATTATTTTTGGATTATTTTCATAATCGAAAGTTTTTCATTTTCTTCAACATATACTTTGAAGCAAAAGGCTTATATTATCATTTACTTGTTTAATATTTTATAATAATAATAATAATAATAATAATAATAATAATAATAATAATAATAATAATAATAATAATAATAATAATAATAATAATAATAATAATAATATTAATACAATAAAATGATAATTTAAGCCTTTTGCTGCAAATAATGTATTTAATGAAAGAATTTTCGACTATAAGATAGATTGACAAGGACTATCTTATAGTCGAAAATTCTTTCATTAAACACATTATTTGCAGCAAAAGGCTTAAATTATCATTTTATTGTTTTAAATAATAAATGCTGCTACCAAGCAATCATCATTTTATACTAATAATAATAATAATAATAATAATAATAATAATAATAATAATAATAATAATAATAATAATAATAATAATAATAATAATAATAATAATAAATGATGCTACCAAGAAATCATCACTTAATAATAATATTAATATTAATTACAACTAGTTGATTTTGCATCAAAATTTTCTCATGATTTTTACAGCATGGGAATTGCGTTCAAATTAAATTTTAAACTAATTTTTAATTCCATTATTGTCATATTTGATATATATTTTAAAATGTTTACCCTATATCATCATTTGGATAAGAAGGTTAATATTAAAAAAATGATTCGAATTCGTGAATATAAAATAAACATATCTGAAGCTTAACTGATTTTCGAGATCAATCAATCTCTGTTTGCTATATGTAATTAAAAAAATTAATTTAGACAATCTTAATTCAACTTAATCTACATTTTAATAAATTAATTACTGTATTTTGTCAAGTAATAATAAATTATGAAATTTATTTTTATTAAATGAACTCAAAAGATAAAATTTTAACCATCATAGAAGCTCTAGAATCTTTCATCGTTATTGATAAAAAACAGTCCTGGAACTTATTAAGAATTTCCTTCACCTTTACTATATCTGACGAATCATGTCATATTCAATTACAGTTAGAGAATCGAAAATTCAAAATTTTTAGTGGACTTGATTATTTTTGGTTTCACATTGTTCCGAAAAGTTTGGTCAGTAATGGTTATTTAGAAAATCCATCATATGAAATTGTAAAGGTATTTCCCCTGTCTACTGATGTATAAATTTGGTTAAGGCCGATATGCCTTTTGCTTTTATTCAATAATTCAGGTTTTCAAATCATTATCTATTTGTGATTATTTTACTGAATTTCCTTGAAAGCTTTCTTTCTTGATATTTAAAGGAATAATTCTTATTGCCTAAACAATTTTATATAAATACGCTTTGTTTTCGGAGAACAAAGCTCGCGTCAATTCTTTTCAACAAATTTCATAACGCGTTATATATTCATATTATACGAAGATATTTTACAGTAACTTTGAATTAAAAATGCAGTCTCTTGAATTTGTATTCCAACAATATAGTCTTATTTAAAATAAAAAATTGATTCAAACAATTTTTATTACCTCTAAGTAACCAAATTTTGAGGCTGAAATTTTAGAAAAAATAAAACGATATATAACAATTTTTAAATAATTAATTTAATTACCAAAATTAAAATCAAAATCTTTTAAATTCAACATTGATCTGTTTTCATTAACTCTTTATTTCATAATTTATTTAATTTTTATCAGCTAAACAATAAACGATTTGGGAAAATAAAAAAAATCAAAGTTCCAGTGAACTATTTTCATAGAACTGAGTGTGTAGTAGTAATGCAACATCGTGAAATTGTAGTTCTCAAGACTTTTTATGAAGCTTTATATAGTTTTTTTTAGATATGTAGCAAATTTTACACACAATGAAGTGAAACGAAAACATTAATATATAATCTAAACGATGTGAAAATAAACACCAATCGAAATATTTATTCAAAATAATCAATAAAATCATTTATCTTTACATTCCCTTTTGATCTACTATTTTCGGCAATGTCTTCTTTTTCAAGTGTTATTTACACTTGAATAATACAGTGTCGAAAACTAATGTTAAATAGAACAAAACATTGATCTATAGGCAACAAATAAATTATATTCAGAATAATGTCTATTAACAAAAGAATTGAGTTTATTAAAACAACTACTTACAATTTTTAAAGAAAAAAATACCTATTTTTTGTTTAAGTTTTCTTTGAGTAAACATTCTAGTTGCATTAAAATACTTAAAAACAAGTCTTATTAATTGTATAACAATTGAAATCATAAGATAATATTCATGTGGTAATTCAATAGCAACGTCGATCAAAAATTTCAGACAAGGCATTCACAATGTCAACTTAACGATCAAATAATAACAAAATTATTAAATACTTAATTTATACTTATTCAGCGCTAAATTTCATTAAAATATTCATTTTCATTTAAAATACACTTCAATTAAGAAATTATAATTTAATAATTAATTAATTTTTATTTAAATTTATAACGTATCAACAATTTACAGCATTTAAAATAGAAATAATTTTATTGTAATTGAAACAGACAATAAAAACAAACATGAAAAGAATTCATTAACTAATTCCCGAAAGTATAAATATATCAGAAATAATAGCTAATATTTATTTCTTGTTCGGATAAAATGATACATTTTAATAATATTACAAAGTGGAATAAATTTAAAAAACATAATAAGAAAAATTTCAAACGCGGCAATTTTTGGTTCAAAATAATTTCAAGTGATTTTTACTTTCTAAGCCACTTATACTTCAAAGAGAAAAATGGATGTAAATCATTCTGAAATACCTTTTGATGAGATTACTCTGTCAAAATTAATTTACATTTGGCATTGTTTCAATATATTTTATTAAAGAATACATAAGAATTAACCTCTATTTTACCATTTAATAAATTACTTAAAATCGACTTTAATATTAATAAATATCATCATAAACGTAGACCAATATTAAATGTTATTTTTACAATTTCATATTTATTAATCAAAAATGAATCTCAGATATTTATCTTTTCATATAATTGAAATTGGCATTTAAATATCTAGCCGACATTCTATTAAATATTGAAATTAAGAGTATATAACAATTGGGAGGAGGAAACAACAATCCAATTTAAAGACTATTTTCAGTAAATAAATATTTCATGATTTAATATACAGGAAAACCGCTTCCATTTATTGAAATGCTTTATATATTTGTCTAAATAAAAATCAAAAATTGATACTTACGTGTATTTTTTAAAAAGCAAACGAGAATAATTAAAAATAAATTAATAAAATAGGAAAAAACTTATTGAGAAAAACATACCGTTCGTGAAAATGGAGTAAATGATGAACTGAACAATAAGTATGAATAATATCTGGTTAGCTGGCTGAACAGTTATTAAATGAGTGTGTCATCTCGTTTGGTACTGCAGTGGTTAGCCTGTGAGAGAAGAATACTGGTTGGATTGTATACTGTATGTAGACTCGAGCTAGAATGCATGATCGATTTTGAATCAGCCAATCAGCGATCATATGATTCATGCCTGTCTATACACTGATTCATTTGCGTCTCCTTGTCGGGTTGCCGAATCCTACTTGTAGTGGTTCTCAAAAACCAGCATGTTTACAGTGAATAAATCGATTCAAATATATTATTTTTTATTTTTCTCTGCAAATATAAACCGAGTCTGGGATAAGAAAAATTCATGGCATAAATGTACCTAAAATAATGTTTCATTTGCACACAGTTAAATATGTAAAGAAAAGCGCATTTAATAATTTAATCTGATTGCAATTCGTCAATTTTATTGAGTTTTATTTCTTTTATTTTAATAAGTAAAATGTAAAAAAATTTTTTATTAAAAAAAAAAGAAGAAAATAAAATCCCAATTATATTTGCATTGTGAATAATCGGTGGAAAATGAGTATTGAATTGGGAAAAATTAAAAAGTATTTTTTGGTTGTTGTTTTATCATGTGAAAAATTTTTTATTAATAATTAATTTTCTAAATGGTAATTATATAATCATTTATTTTGTTTTTTTTTGGTGATGAAATTTTTTTTACTGTCTATTTTTGGCATCGATTTCAGAAAACTTAAATCCAATTGTGTAAATATTTGTTCGGGGAAATTTGTTTGAATTAAATAAATTAAATGTGCGTCGATTTATTAGTTTTTGAAAAAACCAATTTTTTGCCCCTAGCATTTGAGTATTGTAAGCTTTTTTTTAATTTTTGACAAAATAGAATGGGAAATTTGGTGGAGAAATTTTTTTTTCGATTAAAAACATGTGTGTAAATTGAAATTTGTTGAAAATATTAATTATAGAAAATTCAGACAAATTTTCAGACAGTATAAATATTTTGGATTCTTTTCAAATTATTTGGTTAGAAAATTTGATAAATTTTCTCAATGTTAATGTTTTCTTTGGGATTTTTGAATTTAGTTCCGTAAATAAAATTTTAATTTTTAACTGACATCAAAACCTTATTAAAATTTTGTATTCGATCGTTCTTTCTAGTTTGTGAACATTATTTTCATTTTTATCCACTTTTTTTCTCTTGAACTGATGATCGAATGTTAAGTGATATTTCATTGATAAAATTAATAATTGAATAAAATTACTAGAATAATCAAATTCATTATCTGAATCAAAGTAATCAATATTGCTCACGTCTCTATCTTCTTGGATGAGTTCAATATTGTGTAGACGTACTCACTGGAAAAAGGCAGAGAAAGATGGCAAGGAAAATATTAAGATTGAACGAGCACCAACTCCAGAAAGACACTACATGACTGTTTCAGGAACGACTCGGCACCCATAGATGTAACCATGTTGGTATTGTGAGAAGTCGGCGAATGCTACAGAACAGGTGAGCCTCTGCTTTAAGACTACTATTCTGCAGCCATTCTCACCGGGTTTGTGACTCCTGATAGAAAATCTTACGTCGAAAATTATAATTCTAGGAAAAATGGTACTTCTAAGTATTGATGTTGAAAAAAATAATGTAGAGAACACACAATTCTATCTACACACCAAATATTGTAATTAAAGTTTGATTTTGAGGAATTTCAAAAATGTAGAACTTTTTTCACTGTGTGTGTTTGACCTACATAGTTAATAAATAAAACAATATAGTGTGAGCTTTTATGTTTGTTGTGAGGTGTTTTCAGCTGAGAATTAAATATTTCAATGATTTATTAATATAATTTTAAATGATAAATAATGGACTATAAAATAACTTTTAAAATAAATTTTAAATTGAATTTTTTAAATTGAAATTTTTAAAATGAAAAATTGAAAAGTTAAACAAGCTATTTATTAGTAAATCATTTTTAAATAAATATATTTTAAATATCGAAATTTTAATAAATGGTTTTGAAAGGAGATACAAGACAAGCAGACAAAAAATACGTAGCATTCATAGATGAACAATGTGATGAAAGAATAGAGGATAAATACAGAAGTATAAAATAGAAACTCAAGGAAAAACGATAAATATTAAACCTTGGAGACAACCAGTCAACTTGGAAGGTAAAATAGATGAAGCGATAAAAAACTTATGGGAAAACAATATTATCAAAAAGTGTAGTTCACCATGGAACACTCCATTAATATGTGTCTGAAAGAAAGAAAAGCAGGATATCAGATTAAGCCTTGGTTTCAGGCAATTAAACCTAGTTAAAGAGAGACATGGCGTTCCCTTTGCCGAATATAGCAGAGATGTTAGATAAATTGGGTGGAGCAAAGTATTTCAGTTCAATAGATCATTGAAATGCATATTATCAAGTAGAACTAGAAGACGAATCAAAGTTTAAAACGGCGTTTTCAACTAAATCAGGGCAATACTGCTTTAACAAAATACCTTTTGGAATAGCAGCGGAACCAGGTACGTTTCAGGAACTGATGGGGAAAGTATTAATGGGTACAACATATGCAGTAGTAAACCTAGACGATATTTTGATATTTATAGAAACGGTCAATCATCACTAAGAAAACTTAAATGAAGTGTTGGACAAAATTGGAAAGGCGGGTCTTAGGATAAACCCTGAAAAGTGCCATATTCTTAAGGATGAGGTTAAATATTTAGGTTACATAATCAACAAAGATGGTGTTTATTGTTCGAAAGGAACATATTTGTTCTGATATACTTGATCTGGAATTTTGCATCATATTCTTTTGAAGCATCAACTAAATGTTTCGATTTGATTCCTCAAAGAGTAATAACTCATCTTAGGGAATAACGGCACCCATAAAGTCTTTTTTAATCCAATCATTTTCTTCAATTCATTGAGATTCGTGTCCAAATTTCCATGGGTCTGTTCCAGTTTTATTGTTCGAACATATAGAAATTCATCTTTGGATAATGGATCAACTATCCACTTAAAGTCAATAATTTCTGAAACTTCAACTAATTTGAATTTATTAAACTTCATTTGATCAAGATTTAATTTCCATACGATTACATAACTACATAAATCCACATTTACAAGGAATGAGTTAGTTTTGTTGATGCTTAATTTCGTTATTGATTCTGAATGTCCATATGATATATCATGGGTGGCCAAGGCGTTGACTGTGTGACAATTTCTAGTCGCCCGCCTATCTAATATCTACATATCTCTGTCATTCCGTGAATCAGCTGCTAAGCGCACGTGCGACAGAGACGACACGCTACAAAGCCGAAGCTAACCGATTATCGACGACAGTCTCTTTCTAAAAGCCGACTCGCATACTTATCGTAGGGTATAACCATTTCGTGGGCAGTAGTGTAACATGAGGCGACTTTTATGTTATAAGAGCTCGCGAGCGACTGTAACGCAGTTATACAAGTGACACTCCGCTATAATTCGCTACATTTGGTTCTACATGCAGTGTCATTACTCATCAGTGGTCCGCTCGTCAGTGTATGGTTCAGTTACGTCGTGTTAGTATCGAACCCAACGAAAGTTATCAATAGTAACAGTAGGCTTCATTTCATGTAAGATTCAGCTTTATTAAAGCTGATTTAATTATCATGATATTTAGTTTTATTGATAAAAAAATCGATTTATTTTAGTTCCATTATTTGACCCACAATGAGTCATCCGTACACAAATTCAAAAAAGCCGAAAATATATCAGATATATCAATCTGTTTGCTATCTTCAATTACTTCGTCATATTCACTATCATTAACATTTTCAAAATCCATACCATTTTCCATTTCGAAATTATCACGCCAAACGAATTTAAAAATCTTTTATTTTCAAACACAAAATTACAAAATTTTAAAAAGTCACATTTTAAACAAAAATTTGAAATTTCATATAAATCATAAATTCCAAAATCGAAATAAAAAATTCAAAACTCCAAATCGAATCACATAAAATCAAAATTCCAACATTGTTCGCGCCTGTGTGCACACACATGAAAAATCCAATTTTATAGAAGAAAACGCACAGTCCTTCAACTCAAAATTGACCAGATGGTATACAGACCCATCAAAGCTAGACGCGATTAAATCATTTGGAAAGCCAAAATGTGTTAAGAATATGAGAAGCTTCCTAGGAATATGCGATTACTACAGAAAATTTATAAAGAAATACGCAAATAAGGCAAGAGTTTTAGAAGAGCTATGGATGTTAAGCAACAAAAAAATAATTTGAACTGACGGATGCAACATCGCATTCAAAAATATGAAAAATGCTTTAATGTCCTCACATATTCTAGAGTTTCCAGATTTCGAAAGAGAATTCATCCTGGATATTGCACTAAAAAACGAAATTTCACAATTTTGAAAAAATTAAAATTATGTAGAAAATACATTAAAGCAGCACCGGCGCTAGAGTTTCAGATGATGTGTGAAAATTGCATATTACCGTCTTCGCATTCCATAATAAGAGTAAAAAAACGATAAATGCATACATAACAAAACAATATAACTTTATTACTTTTAATTTAACTCATATTTATTATAAAAACATAAAAATCTTATGAAAATAACAAATTTCTGTACAATTTTGCCGCCTTTTGTATTTTTCCGCCGTGGCGCCTGCGTGAAAATCACGCATCGTACCCGCCTCACGCCGGGCCTGCATTAAAGGGATGGAAAATGTTAAATCTCTGAGATTGGATAAACATTGTTTTTACGTGAACGATATAAAATCAATATATAAAAAAATTAATTTTTAAATAGAAGGATTTAACTTAAATTTTGTAGGTTTAGAGAATTAAACATCTATATCTTTACTTTAAAAATATATATAAATTGTCTATTTTAGCATAATAATACGTCTAAAAAATCATTTTAGCCATATTAAAGTGAATAAAGAAATGATAGAAACATAACAAACAAAGATTATTAAACAAAACTATTTCAATTACAACAAAGTCACATAATATTACAAACCAAAATAGAATAAAAAGTAAGAGTTCAATATAAAGAAAAACTAAATCTATGATAGTTGAACGTTGAATTCAATTGAATTCAAATACAGAACACAGAGAACTCAAAAAAAAGTTTTCTAAATTAAGCTTAGATAAAAATTTAAATAAAAAATGTTAAATTATAGAGTATGAGTTGAGTAAAGTTGAGTAGAGTATGAGTAACCTTTTTCCAATTTCACCACATATTATATTTTCACATTGTATTTATTACAAAGAGCTTGAAGACTATAAATCAGTAATATATCGATGTTTTTTGATACTCACGAATTTTCGGCACTGCCTTTTACAAGTGAAACCTATTCATATATAACCTAAAAACACATTTAGACAACAAATAAATTCGAATAAAGGCAATAACTAAAAGTAAGAAAGAAATTTTAAGAAAATTTCGATAAAATCCTGACAAAACGCAAATTAAAGAAAGAATTGTGCAAAAATTTGAATAAAAACCCAGAACAACCCATCAAAGTGGCGAAATCCATCATGGCCGCCAAACGACCAAAGTAAATTTATAAAAATAAATATTTAAGTTTTAAAATAACAAAAATCATAAAACGAATCAGTAAAAGAGCAATTAAAATAAGAATTAGATTAAAATATAAAATTAGATTAAAAGCATGTTTTGGAATTTCCAATATCCATATCATTGAAGGAAAATTAAAGAAATAATTCAAAAATAAAATATGTAAAATAAAAACTAAAATTATTGCACAAAAATCGTCATAAAAATTGATAAAACTTAAGAATCAAATGTACTAGAATTAAAATTATTCGAATTTGTTTTCTGCATCAGTGCACACAAAAACTTGCAAACCAAAAATAGGATATATATATAGTATATATTATATACCGATGCTATTTCAGTTACAATTCACATTTTACTACAATCCTACAGTAATTAACACGAAAACGTAGTCGGTTAAATCCAAATAATCTAATTGCAAATTAATTTAAGAGTTTTTATTTCTAATTTAAAAAACTAAAACTGCTGATGGCGAGATCGCTGCCCAAAATATTTGAAAGTAATTTTAAGACTTAGATAAATTACAATTGTCCTATCCAGGTTAATCATCTAAAGTTTCAAATTTTTCCTTTACCTTATCAGTACCTATTGTTATGTTAATTTTCGCATATCGTACAGTTTAAATAATAGATTTACAATAATGACCCCATGGTTGTAAAATTTTATATTAACTATCTTAAATTATCAAACCTTATAGTAAGTTTATGAAGACAATTTTATTATGACAAAGTATTTATTAACCCCTTATATTAGGAAAATCGTTTAACGAAGTCAAAATAGTCATCTTATCATCATCTGAAACTGTAGGTCGATTATAACATTACCTCTAAAAATGCTAAAGAAAAGAAAACACAGAACTCATAAAATTACGAATCTTCCAAATAAGAGGGAAATGGGGAGAAGTAAGTGGTAGCAAGCCACTACGCCAGCAGAGAAACATTGGGACCACTATTAGGGCCGAAGAGTCACCGCAACGGAGTTTTCTCTTACCACCTACACATTTCTGATTACAAATTTTTGATATTTAGACATAAACAGTTAATAAAAATTTAAAATGAGGGTTACATTTTTGAATATGAATACGAGATTCAAACAAGGAAAAATCATGCAGGTTCAAAATTAATATTGAGTCACGTAACAATAAAATCTAGTATTATATCAATTAATAATAAAATTTATTTCTATGTAATTTACGGCTAGCATCGAACATTATAAAATTTAGAATTATATAAGTTAATAAGATAATTTAACATTACAAGATTTTATACTAACAATTGAATATTATATACTATAATATTGAAGTTCCTTAATAGAAAATTTCATAATAAGATCATATATGCCCAGAAGAGAAACGAGGGTATAAATATTTATACATTAATACATAAGAACCAATGCTAAGTGACCCAGCTAAGGAAGTGCTGCCGACTACATTTTAATCAGGTATCAGATGCGAACGAGTACCAAGGTAAAATTCCCTCACTCATAGAAAAGAGTTAATCTAAAGCGCGAGTTGGGTAGGTGACGGTGGAACTCGCTACAATATTTACACTGGTGGCACAAAAGGATTCGCCTCGCCAAGATAACCGAATCGAATAATACTTTATAAATGGATTCTTTTCTTATGTATAAATAAATGTTTATTGTCAATGTGTTTGATAAGCAAATGATCTGGTGACATGATGAGTAACATGATCAGTTGGGAAAACAATCAAAG
This sequence comes from Schmidtea polychroa, assembly GCA_959609185.1. Classification (NCBI taxonomy): domain Eukaryota; kingdom Metazoa; phylum Platyhelminthes; order Tricladida; family Dugesiidae; genus Schmidtea; species Schmidtea polychroa. The sequence goes on from CAUHTR010007864.1 coordinate 25,650, forward strand.
GATGGGGACCAGAGTAAATCGGACATAGGCCTTCTATTGGCAGTCCGTGGACTCACTGAGAGTATATGACAATTAAAGCATGTAAGAGTATGCTCAATTCTTGCGGGTACTCAAAACCTTGATACAGTATCAACATTGATCACTCAACGGGTATCAAACGGTGCGACACTATTGTATTCTGGGTTACGCTGGAAACAGCACGACAAGGTAAAATGTATGCTTACCTGTAGCCCACCAATTATGATATTTCTGAATAAATTTATTTTTTTTTCAGATAAATCATGGCTAGGAAGAAGTCGCTCGATTCAAAGGAAATATTAAATATTGATTTTTCTGAAAATCTCAGATCAATTAAATGATACAGAACAGTTTGAATTCATCATCCTCCCACCAAATAATAGTGATAATTCAGATAAAGACGATGCTGCAAGTAACGCTGAAGATTTTTCATCAAATCTTCGAGACATCGGTATTTTTCCAAGGAGCAAACGTTCAAGTTCTTACTAAAAATGGTAGAAGTGATCTTGATCTAGACGCCGAAATCGTGGTAGGTTCACATTAGTCTTCAAATAAACAGTGTTAGAAGCTATAACATTTAATTCTTCGGTCATCAAAATAAATTACTAAGACTATTAAATCCAAAATTATATTTCATTCAATCTGATTATATAAACAAATATTCTTGGGACATTTTCTAAATTTTAATTTCAACCAAATATCAACATACCATCGCATTCATACTTGAATTTCAATTTTATTAAAAATTATTTTATTTTAAAATTTCAATTATCATTTCAATTTTAATATCTTAAAATAATTTAAGTTTCAATTAAAACTTTACAAATTTTAATCATGAACTAATTTAATTTAGTATTTTAATTTTAACTCCTCACATCCCCCTTTTTTAAAATGTTTGATCTTCTCAACATTTCTGACTACCATTTTCCCATTTTGATCTTTAAGTAAGTAGCTCCGTTCATGTATTTTCTTTATCACTTTGTACGACCCTTCCCACCTTGCATCGTCTTTATTTCGAATTTCTTGTTTGATCAAGACCACATCTTCCATTTCAAAATCTCTCACTGTTTTGCTTATTTTTGGTTTTAGTGTTTTATCCTCTATTCTCTTTTCCATATCTTCTCTATTTATTTCTTTATTCGAGTACCATTTCATTCTGTCGATTTTCCTCCCAAATATAATCTCTGCTGGGCTTACTCCCGTTGTTTTTTGAACTGTTGCATTTAACGTATATTCTATTTCTGGCACTATATCAGCCCAGTTTTTCCTTCCTCCTTCATTCAATGACGCGTTAATATACTCTCTGATTGTTCTGAATTGTCTTTCAATAATACCATTCGTGTTATGGTGATATGGGCTTGAGAAAATTAATTCAATGCCAGCTGCCTTTGCTAGTTCTTTTATACTTCTTGCTTCAAAGTTCTTCCCACAATCTACATGAAGTTCTTTTGGAGCTCCAAACTTTAATATCCATTTATTTAATAACGTCTCACTAATTGTTTTTTCGTCTTGCTTGTTTATGGCCGTTAATGAGATGTATTTACTATAGTGGTCAATGATTCCGCAAATATATTTCTTTTTGTTGAACGTTTCTTTCAATGGCCCACATATATCCATATATATCTTCTCGAATGGTTCTGTACTCTTTATTGTTTGAGTTTCCTCCTTTGTCTTGGTTGTTATCGTTTTCATTTTCTGACATCTTTCGCAGTTCTCAATTACCTTTTTTACTTCCGTTGCTAAATTTTCCATGTCGCAGTTATTCTGGATATATTTTGTTACTTTCTGTGCACCTGCATGGCACAGCAATACGTGTACTTCTTTTATCATTCTCTGTCTATTATCTGACGGTATCCATATTTTACCTTGCTTAGTTAGTACCGTGTTGTTTTCCATTATGAACTTACAATCTTTATTTTCTAACTTATTCTTTATTTCTTGGACCTCCATATTGTCATTTTGCCACTTGTTATATCCGCCTTCTGCTGTTACTGTTAATATTCTGGTTTTAATTTTGCCGGTTTTTGCGTCTTCGTGTTCCATCATACACTGTACACATGTTCCGCATGTTTTCCTGGATAGCATATCCGCGTTTGTATGGCTTGTTCCTTTCCTGTATTCCATTTTAATATCCAGGCTGCTTAAATAGTTGATCCATGTCTGGAATTGAGCAGTTATTGGTTTCTTCGTTGTTACCATAAACGTAATAGCTTTATGGTCCGTTCTCAGTACGAATCTCTTACCATATAAGTAATGGTTGAAATGTTTACAAAAATAGTATATTGCCAATAATTCTTTTCTGGTAATGCAGTATCCTTTTTCGTGGCTGCTCATCGCATGTGAACCATATGCAATGACATGTTCATGTCCTTTTTCATCCTTTTGCGAAAGAACTGCCCCAATAGTATCGAAGCTCGCGTCTGTGTCTAATATAAATTCTTTTCTGAAATCTGGAAATACCAATATTGGGGCGGTTATCAATGCTTCTTTCATTTCCCTGAAAGCCTTTTCACACATCTCTGTCCATCTTATTTTCTCATTGTTTTTTCCGCATATGCTTTCTAGTGCTCTTGCCTTCTTTGCATAGTCTTTTATGAACCGTCGATAATAGTTACAGATACCCAGAAAGCTCCTCAGATTCTTCACACATTTTGGTTTTTGAAATGATTGTATTGCTTCTATCTTAGTATTATCTGTTTGTATGCCGTCTTTATTTATTATGTGTCCCAGAAACTTCACTTCTTTTCTAAATATTTGACATTTTTCGGGGTTCAATCTTAGTCCTGCTGTTGCGATCTTCCCTAGGACTTTTCCAAATATGTTATAATGGTCTTCTTCTGTCTTTGTGAATATTAGGATGTCGTCTAAATATACCATCACTCCATCTTTCCACAAATCTTTCAATACTTTCGTCATTAATTCTTGAAATGTTCCTGGTGCCGCTGCAATACCGAACGGCATCCTGTTAAAACAGAACTGTCCTTCTTTTGTTGAGAATGCTGTTTTCTCTTGAGATTTTTTATCTAACTTCACTTGGTAATAAGCATTTCCCAAGTCGATTGAGCTAAAATATCTGGATCCGTGTAGGATGTCTAAAATTTCATCTACATTTGGCTTTGGAAATGCTTGTCTTTCTGTTATCTTGTTTAATTGTCTGAAGTCTAGACAAAGCCTGATGTCTTTTTTCTCTTTCTTCCATACACAAACTAAAGTGTGTTCCACGGTGAATTACACTTCCTAATTATTCCGTTGTTTTCTAGATTTTTTATTGCTTCCTCAATCTTGTTTTCCAAATTTATTGGCTGACGTCTCGGTTTAATCATTATTGGCTCTCCTTTCGTGATGATCTTATGTTTTATCAGATTGGTACACCCAATGTCCCATTTATCTGCCATAAAAACATTCTTGTTTGCCTGAAATATTTCTAGCAGTCTCTTATTTCCGGTAACTTTTAAAACGTCGATGGCATGACGTAATCTTTCTTCATCTGTTATAATCCGCCCAAATCTAGCTTCTATTTCGCAAATGAAATCACTACGTTTTCCATGTTCTTCTAGTATACATTTCAATTCTATACCAAATAACCTTTGTAGTTCTACTCCTCCAATAATTTCTGGTATTAAATTCTTTACTATAATGAATGTTACATTTCTTTCAATACTGCCCATTTTAACATTGATGTTTATTTTACCCATAGTTTCTAATCTACTGTTGTTTGCACATCTTAGCGATTCCCTTGTTTCTAATATTTCGATATTTTCTAATCGATCAATTACAGATTTAGCCATCACATTAATTCGCGCTCCTGTATCCAATAAACAATCTACTTTCCGCCCTTGGATATCCAGTGTTGTACTCGGTCTACCTTGCATTATATTATATGTTATTACTGGACTTTTTTGTTCTTCTACTGACAAAATATTCTGCTCTCTAGTATCTTCTACAATTTCATTAATATACACGTCTCCATTTTTCTTGAGGAATTTGTAAATTTTCTCTATAGTTCTTTCCTCGTGTTTTACTAATTCATTTACTTTACACTCCTCTTTAAATTTTTTCTGAATTTCCTTATCATTCGACTTTTTAATTTCTACACTACTATTATTATTAATATCACGTTCAAAAACACTACAATCTTTATCAATCATACAATCATCATACATACTTAAATTACACATACCGTTAGCATTCATTCTTTGGTTGAAATCAATATTACTTAGTAAATTGCTCCGATCAATGTCCCGTTTGACGGAGCGTGCTCGTTTGGGTCATTCTCCCTGTTATACTCGTCTGGCTGGCTTGACTGTTTTGTATTCATCATCTCATCATCAGACTCGATAGCTGCAATATCTTTTCTGTTATATTGTTGGTTTCCCAATTGTCTTTGATGTACGTTCCTTGATTGATACATATCTTCCCTTTGTTGATAGGTATTTGTTTGAATTCTTCCTCCTGACATCTTCCTTTGGTCTCGATCTCTTCCTTGATTTCGTCTTTCCATATTTGTGTAGCACTCTCTTTCTTTGTGTCCTCGTGCATTGCATCTATGACATTTGATTGTTGGGCATTCTCTTCGTATGTGACCTTCAACACCACATGCATAACATTGAAATCTTCTTTTTATATTACATTCTCTGCTACTGTGTCCCGGTTTTTGACACGTCCAGCATTCTATCACTTTAACTCTTGTCTCTGGTTTCCATTCGTTGATTTCTCTCTTCGTGGCTCCAACTTGTACTACATCTCTATAAGTTCTTCCCCCAGTTGTAGGTCGTATTGATCTCACCGTGTTTACTTGTTCAATAACCTTGTTAACTTTTTCTATCTTCTTTATAGTTTCTTTAATTTGTTCCGCCGTTTTGAGATCTTTCATTTCGATTTCTTTCCTGACTTCTTTATCTCTTACACAATGTGTCAATAAACATTTCTGAATTTCTTCCTCATTCCAAGTGTGTGAGGCCAATTTTTTAGTCATTTTTGATATTTTCTCTATAAATATTTCCGCTGATTCGTTACCTTGCTCGTAGTTCAAGGCTTCTCTTAAGTCATCAATCAATGACGTTGGTCGATGAAAAGCTGCTCTTAATTTCTGTTCAACGGTTTTACCTTCTGCGGTTTCATATTCTTCAATCAAAGTCCTGTCCAGAAGTGTAATAACTAGTACCATTTGGGTCTTCACTGGTGTCTTCGTTATTTCAAAGAACCTCTGACATTCTTTGATAAATAATTCGAGGTCATCTCCTCTGTGGAATTTTTCTGGAAGTAATCTTCCAATAAGCAGATCCGTTGGAATGGTCGCCATGTTAGAAGCTATAACATTTAATTCTTCGGTCATCAAAATAAATTACTAAGACTATTAAATCCAAAATTATATTTCATTCAATCTGATTATATAAACAAATATTCTTGGGACATTTTCTAAATTTTAATTTCAACCAAATATCAACATACCATCGCATTCATACTTGAATTTCAATTTTATTAAAAATTATTTTATTTTAAAATTTCAATTATCATTTCAATTTTAATATCTTAAAATAATTTAAGTTTCAATTAAAACTTTACAAATTTTAATCATGAACTAATTTAATTTAGTATTTTAATTTTAACTCCTCACAAACAGTGTATACGGGAAAAGAAACAGTGGATTTCTATAGTAATAAAATCAAAGAACAAAAAGATTTTTAGTATCAATCAAATGATGCAGAGCCTTCCACGATAACATTTTTGAGGGACAGAAAAAGTAAGCCCATATACCTCTGCAAATTATGCTTTACTGAAGATATAGTGAGTCACATATGTTAGGAGTCAGTCAAGTATGCTGTCCCAAAAGGTGAGCCAACATTTACTTTATCAGTTGAAGATCTCTACAAATATTTTGGAGTCCTTCTTTTTTGTCAGGGTATAATAACCTACCATTCAGAAGAATGTACTGAGAGACTCAGCCTGATGCGAAAAAATATTTAGTTAGCCAAGCCATGCATAGAAATAAATTTGAAAAGATTCATCAATTTTTACATATAAATGATAACATAAAAATGGCTGTTAGTGACAAACTTTATAAACTTAGGCCTCTTTTAGGTCATCTGAATAACAAGTTCAGTGAATTAGTAGAGCCAAATGGCAGCGTTTTCTTTCATGATGAAGCAATATAACCTTATTATGATCATCATAGTATGAAGCAATTTATAAGACACTTTATAAGACAATTTATAATTCACTACAGATTCAAGCTATGGTGTTTTACTACACCTGAAGGATATTTAGTCAAATTTTATCCCAATACCGCTGCAGGAGATAAGGCGGAAGGGAAACCTCTTGGCTCTTCAATAACAGAAAGACTTTGCATAAACTTTGTACCTTAGAGATCTTGTATTTATATGGATAACTGCTTTACTTCCCTCTCCTTGATGGAAACACTTCTGAGTTGTAATATATTTTGTATTGTAATCATTAGAAGTAATAGAATTGAGAAAGAAAAAGAACGCGGAATTACTCTTATTAGGTGAAAAGATAATAATCAAGTAACCATGGTGACACATATGAAAGAAGAATCAGTTTTTGAACTAGGAAACTGCAAGCGATGGAAAAAACCTGAACGAAAGTATGAAAATGTACCACAACTCAATATTTTGAAATTGTACAACAAACGAATTAGAGTTTTGATAAAATGAGAGACCTTTACCGAATTAGAATTAGGTCAAAGAAATGGTATTGACTATTGTTTCGTTTATGTCTCAATGAGAGTATTGCAAATCTTTGGAACTTGTATATTTCTCTCTTGCATTTTACCAAACAAATAGTAATTGCACTGCTTGATGCACCAAATGTGGAAAAGAAACGATGAGTTCATCCTAAAACGAAGAAACAAGTTCCGGAAGTGACCAGATTTGATGGCAAAGATTATCTTGTAGAAAAAATAATACTCAAAGACGATGTGCTGCACGTGGAAAATGCGCCAAATTTGTGTGCTTCAAATGCAATGTTGAACATCATCCTGATACATGTTTTGTATAGTATCATCGCCAATAAAGAATTTTCTGCTTTTTGTAATACCAATACAATAACCAAATTTAGTATATAATTTATTTTGTAAGGTTACATATTTTGGAAACACTAATGCCCAGTTTATAAAATATAATACGCGAAAAAAACATAGAAAACCCTGTGTTTTTTAACACTATATTTACGGGTAAAAGTAGCCGTAAAAATAGGTATAACTAATTCGATATGCGAAATTAGGAAGTCAGTAGAAGAGAGTAATTAATATTTACCTATATTTCATGACGTATCTAAAAACCAACATATGTATTCAAAATATAATAAATCAGAATTATATATATATATATATATATATATATATATTATATATATATATATATATATATATATATATATATATATATATATATATATATATATATATATATATATATATATATATATATATATATATATATATATATATATATATATATATATATATATATATATATATATATATATTAAATAGAACTTGAGTCAAATTGACTCAGTCCGTAAATCTAGTGTTAAACAACCACTGATTTATCTTTATAATACTAAAATGTATATAATATCTCGGTTTCAGAAAAAAATTCAAACTTTTTGTATTAAGGGCCTTTATGGGTTAATTAATAAGTTTGTATTTTCTAAATAACTTTGTCTAAAGATTTCAATCGATTTTATATTACTATGTTTGTATTCGTCACATTATTTACCACCCGATAATATTTATCTTTCTAATTACTAATTTTTATGTTTTTCCAATTTAATTAATTTTGCTCTTTGATTTTAGGACAGCTGGGATAAATGTGTGTTTGAATATATGTGTTTATACACAAAATTGATAATAAATTAACAATGACAATTATCGAACATAAAATTTTATTCAAGAAATAATAATTAAAGACCTGTAAGTACCGGACAAAGATAAATTAGAAATACTCTAGTCTGGTCTCGATCTCAGTCTTTAAACTCTAATTTGATATCTCTTTAGGTTTTTTATTCTTTATAAGTTTTGTTCTTATTACTTCTATTTCTTCAAAATTCTTTATTCTTTGTAAGTTTTATTCTTATTGCTTCTTCTATTTTTCTTTTATTTCCTTCGATATTCTTTTGTTCTTTACTGATTTTTGTTCCTCTTCACTATAGTAACTGACGTTTTTTAGATTTAATTATTCTTTTGACTTTCTTTTAAAATTTATCTGGTCTTGCTTCTAATATTCTATAAATCGTATTTTCAGTTTCCTAATAATTTTTTAAAATTCTTTTATTGGTAAATTATATAGTTTCTTTTAATATTTTTAGAACGCGACACGCGCCAAACTGAAATGACTAGGCGTTACGGAACCTTGTTTTTTAATACATTACATTTATACATTACATTTATATTACGTTTTTGCATTAAATTTTATTTTTTTGCTCACAATTTAGTTTCTCTACATTGATTTTAGATAACTCCAACCAGACTCGAATCCAATAAGTGCCGGGCCCGTTTGAATTTTTTTACAGGTGCAGGCTACTTCAAACGTAAATTTTTGCTAACATATTTCTTACATTTAGAACTTAAAACTTTTTAGTTTTATTGTTTTAACAGTACTTTGTTTGACATGTTTTACGTTTATGAGAATCTGTTGCTCCTTCGTTGTTTGTTCCTTCCGTATTTGTTATTTTTATCTTGTGCTTCTCAAGTTTCTAGAGTCTAGACAATCAGCGACAAGTTCTACTTCTAAATGAAATAAAACATTTTGTCTCAATATATTTTCTCTCGTCGTTTTCTTATACAATTATCCAGGCATTCATGTATGCCAAACAAAGGATATTAAAAAAATAATTGCACAGGCCATTTTCGATCTTGTAATATATTTCCTCCACATTTGATCGGTTATATACATATTAATCATAACTGTATCCATTCTTTAATTCAAAACAGGGTCAATATTAATGAGGCTCAGTCATTTAATATAGAGATACGAAGATTAAGATTGAATATTTATTTCGACCTGAAAACTATTATACTCGCTTTGAATTATCGTTTGAACCCTTCGCATTTGTTCTGTTAGGAAACAAATATATTCAAACAAGCAATATTACTTGACCCGCTCGATTTGTTCCTCCTTTATATTTAGAGTTGTGATTATCAGTGTTATCATTTGTAACCAGTTTTCTAATAAAAAATGGAATGATAATAAATCATGATAAATATTTAAAGAACGATAAAAATAATCGCTCCTTAAACAAACAAACTTCATTTTATTTGACATTAGTAGTAATTACATTTTCGATTACCCTATTTATATAAGTTTAATGATATTAGAAAAAGAGACACATCAAAATGATTTACAAAATAAATGTTATAACGGATTATACTTGATAAACGGGACTTAATTTTTTGTAATTATAAGAAAATATTTGATATAGCAATCAAATAATTTAATAAATTTTAAATAAAAAGAAAAAAATATGTAAATTTTTCTTAGTGTAAATTTTTCTTAGTCGATGAGAGATAGCCACGAAGGGGCTAAGAGTTCAATAATTTAGAATTATCAATATTAATAATAAATAAATAATTACTATAAATAGAAATTACGATTAATAAATAGTACTGTTTTATTAATGTTTTATTATATTTTGTTTGTTGTAATAAATATGAAATTGTAATAAGAATAACAATATAAAGTTATTCTTAATATTATGGTGTTTATGATACTATCAAAATAAATAGTATTATATAGAATAATTTTATATAGTAAATAATTACAAATTTAAAAAAAATCATTAAAAATCAATAAAAAAACAATTCCTAGAAGCACTGAGAATTTGCTAACAAGTAATTTTTTGAAAGGTCTTACAACATATTATCAAAGAAAAGAATTCTCAATTATTCAAATTAAATCTCCAATTTCCAACAAAAGTCTTACAACATATTATCAAAGAGAAGAAGTTTTAATTATTTGAAATAAATTTTCAATTTCTAACAAAAAAGTCTTACAACATATTATCATAGAAAATGTCTCGATTATCCGAATTAAATTTTTAATTTCCAACAAAAGACCTTACAACCTACTACCAAAGAAAAAGAACCTCAATCATCTGAATTAATAATCCAGATTAGAAAAATTAAAGTATGATAGTTTTACATTTTATTAGTAAATAAACTTTTTAAAAGTATAATTAGTTAGTTGTAATATGTTTGTTTTATTTTACATCTATTTGTCTATACACAATCACCCCAGCTGTCCCGAAACAGGACTTATTTAAAGGTGACTCGGCTGGGTCCTACAAATTTCGTCCTCATTCTAATACAAATACATTACCCATACACCTTTACACAAGCTCGCATATAAATAAACATTACGTACACTACCTCCATTTATTTAACAACTATAAATAAATAAATAACTACTATAAATATAAATAGAATAAAAATAGTATAAATCAATTAAAAATAAGAGATATTAAATATAGGAATTTTTAAATACATTACATATATTTAGTAATTATTAATTTAAAGTACAAATAAAAAATTAATATAAATTGAGGAATAAAAGTCATTTGGAAGGAACAAATATTAAGCTCTAATCAGTATTGATAAAAAAGCAGTAACAATCAATCCCCTAGTAGTGACTAACGATAAACTAGAATAATTCTACCTAGAGGTGAGCTATGAAATTTGTAACAAGGAGCTCGCTCTTTTTTTCCCTCGAGAATCGTATGAACTAGTACCCTAGTAATGTGTCACAGCGACTGTGTTGGAAAGTCTCCAGAACACGTCACGCGATTCGTGCTTTATCATGAGTATTCGAGTAATTGTACATTCAAATTCAAAAAATTTAGTTGTGCGACAGTGATATTCCAAATTTAATTGTCATTGCTTGATGGGCTTGACTTCGTCGCTTTACAAATGTATGTAATGAAAATAATTTCAAGGTAATATATTTTCTTTTTGAAAAAATAGTTACCAAGAAGAACAAGGGGCTCGCAAATCATAGAATAATTTAACAAAGGGCTCACTGCGAGCCCCCGTGAGCCTCCTATAACTACTACTGATTCTACCTGATCCAAAACACCTGCGAAATTATATTAATACTAAACAGCTGGTGATTTTCTAATATATATAAAACTAGAATAAGAAGAGAGAAACGCCAAAAAGAGAATATCGACAATTAAATTTCAGAGCTTGATATCAGAGAATTTATCAGTTGAGAAATTAGCATTTTGTTAAGAAATTTAAAGCAATAGATACTAACCCTAAAGGTTAATTTATCTATTTGTTTGATGTTAAATTAAATAACTCTAAAGCACACCCAACCACAAACATTAGTATTTCTGCCTTATTTGTTTACTGGGATTAAAATTCTAGAAGGGATATTATAGGAAACGAAAGAACACTGTGGTTCTATAAGATCGCGCAAATTTCGGGACTCTCCCTCTTAAACAAGTTATCGTGTTATCTTATTTATTCAATATCACTTATCTATACCTAAACGCTATTTATCTTTTGGAGTCAGATAAATCAATAAATTGTGTTAGATATCTTTGTCCACAAGATCAATCCTAACATATACGCTTTAAAATACTTGGAGAAATTCAAAAAATGCAATCTAACATACCAAACGAAAACATTCCAGTTAGCACTGAAGCTGAACAAATCGATCAAGGCCTATCAACATATATCAACATAGATGTTATAAATAAATGTTATATTTTAATGCAGAATTATATATTATATTGTTGGGTTATTATTTAAGAAGTCGGATAGTTTTTGACTCCTCGTGTCCTTTCCAATTAAATAAATAAAAACCCAACACAGAACAACTTTATTCAATCTTTATCCCAATTACAAACTCGATTTGCACCTTTCTTTCTTCGACCATTTTTATCGCAAGGTAGGTTGCTCAAGAGGTAATCACCTTTCTGGTACGATAAGTTACAATGTTCCTTAGATTTACTTGAACTATTTGCTCTTTGATTCCGTAGGCCCTCGTTAATTTTGTTTATTGGACCAATTGGTAACTCGTTTCGTTTCAGTATTTCCTTTTATTCTATCCTAAAAGGCATTATCAATATTCCATTAATTCCTCCGTGTATTAACAAAATTTCCTAATAATTATCGGCATTTACCCAATGACTATTTTAATCTTGTAGGAGGGATTATTTGTTATCCTACTAATTTCCTTCCTACACGGCCGCTCGGTCGAGTTCGCTTCACTTTTCTATTAGTGGGGTCTTAGTGCGCTCCGGTTTAATAATCCTCTAATTAATTTACTTTTATCATAGCATATGAAGATTAATAAAAAAATACATTGACACAATAACAGAAAATATTTATAATAGAATAAGGTCAGAATGTCCTGAATTCCCATATTGGTGTTGGGGTTATCTATATTAATATAAAATAAAGTTTAAATGCACAGAAATCTGTGTGCAAAAATAATGTTGGGATTGGGATAGCCTAAACTATAGAAATCATATTTAAAAATTATAAATAATTACTATAAATATGAAAGACAGAATTATTATAAATTATTTACCTTAATTAGAAATAAATTAAATATAGTAATTTATAAAATATAATATATATTTAATAATAAATAATTACTATAAAATATAAATATTTATTTAACATTGTAATATAAATAGGTAGAATTTTTAGTTGAAGGAGATAAAAGTAACCATCAATATCGATTTAAAATCTAATTTGGAAACAGATTGCGTCAGGTGTTGGAATTTTAGCAGAGTGACAACTATATAAGACATTCACTTTAGAAAATTCTTCATCGCAAGTGGTATTAACAGTAAAGTTAATTTACTTGTTATTTAAATTTGATAATCTTAAAGATTAAATTCACCCGTCCACATGTACCAACAATACCAGTTGATTTACCTTATATAAAGTAAATTTTGAGAAGGTATTGGACAGGTCACGTTAAAACAAACTTGTTCTAATCGATCGCGTAACTTTCGGGACTCCCTCATTCTTTTAACTTTTGTTTGCAAATGCAATTACAGAACCAATCAACTCTAAAAAAGAGAATTATACAGAGCTTATTGCGACAATTACGTGAAGAATAGATCTCCGTGTATAATTGCCAATAATAATAACAATAATTACTAGTCGACGACCGACTCACTCACAGGGCACGTTAATCAATTGCTCTGTTTGCTTTTGTTACATGCCAGGGGAAGGCCCATTAGCACATTTGTCCTAACAAGTGATTATAGGACTAGGACAAACGAGTGCAGGGTGAACGTGTATAGCAAAAAGCCAATCAGAAGATTCAATAAAACAAATCAATCGAACAATCCAGATGAATCTGACAACCCAAATCAGCCAGTCACATCTATTATACAAAAACCCTTATAACTTCACCACAGTTCTCTTTGCAATTCAATAAGTTGGACTATCTGTGATCGTAATGACATTGCAGACACTTTGTGATTTATTTAGCAGCTCCTTTAAGTGTCGCGAGCAATTCCGTCAACGGTCTTGAGTTTCACAAAACTTTTTGGTCCTCGAAAGTGTTGCAATAACATTCTCAGATAACATCTTTGATCTTTTGGATTTACTGCATAGATGCGTGTAATAATTTTCTCTCCTCCTTTTTGGCGTAAATTCCATGTGCAACTTGATTTATTAAACACATAGTGCTCTGGTATCTCCGAATATAAGTATTGTCTGGCGTTTTCTTCGTTTCTACATCCTGTTATTCTTTGAAAAAAATTTACATTAATTGGTTTGGAGTTCTTGTTTAATCTCTCCAAAAGTTGTCTATCCAAATGAAGATTACAAGTTATTGATTGTACCAACAACATCTTTTCAAATTTTATTTTTGGTTTGGACACGGATTTTCTAACTCTCTGGAATTATGAAAAGAACGAGGATACTGTCACAGTATATTTCGAAAAAATAGAAAAGACGGTTAAAAATTTATTTATTTTTCTAAGAGTGTTATTTATTTAAAAATTATATATTAATTTTATTGGGAAAAACTTTTAAGTTGAATTCTTATTTTATTTATTTTTCCGGGATATTTACTTACTAGAATTTTATTAATTTTTTTAAGGGATCTTCACTTAATGGAATTTTGCTTATTTTTCAACGGAGATTTTATTTATTTTTTCAAATATTTGTTCTCGAAGAATTATTATAAATAAATTATTATTGATATACTATTATCAAATCCCACATAATATATTTGTAATATATTATAATATATTTTTTTATAAGATAACGCCAACCAAACATTCTTTTCACGATATATTTCGACAGTTTTTCTGTCATCATCAAATGGGATATAATAACTATGTAAATCAAGGATTTTAAACAAAATTATGTAAAAACTTTTTTATTTAATAAAAACATTTAATTAGTTTTAAAATTTTAGCATTCAGAATTTAATTTAATAATTTAAAAAATTTTATTAATTATTTAATTTAACACAACAATCAATACACACAATATACATAAAATAAATTATTTAAAAACATTTAAAATACAAGTATTCACTGCATTCTGCACATTAATTTTCGGATTCAATGAATTTATCAACAACGCCTCACAAATCACACGTTCCCAATAATTATCGAAATTTTTTAATAAAATTTTAAAATCAGACATACCTATTTTAATCTTACAACCCTTATTGTGCTCACTAATATGGGTCAAAGCCTGCGGTCTATAATGTACTCGAGCTCGACAGAGATGACGGGAAGTCTCTCCAATGTATGTGGCATTACACCCATTATATGTAAATTGATAAACGATATCGGAACACAATTCGACCGGAGTTTTTGACTTATTATTAAACATATTGCGTATTCTCCATGAAGTTGACACTATCCTTTAGTTAAATTCCCTAACTGCTTTCATATCTTCAATTTATAATCCTTAAAACCTTCTGAGTACGGCAAAACTAACACAAATTTAGGCTCATCATCCTTGCTCACACTATTTAATTTATTTAATTCATCAGACTAACACGCCTCAACAAAATCACACCCAGATTTTCTCAAACATGGATCCTTAGTATTTTTAATAAATTTTTCAACAGTTTTTTTACCATAATTAATAAAAAGGATTTTGAATAATCGAGGGAAGCCATGTCGACTACCAGACCATGCTTGATATGGAATGCCTGGAGACGAAGAAATTTTATTTCAATAGGATCTTCGACATTCTTTTCGATGACCAGATGAAGTGGACGGCAATAATCATAGGTTTTACCTATATGAAGATTATTATAGACAAAAGTCTATACGATGCTGACCACTATTATCAATGGTCTCTAGAAGTAAATTATTATTATATTTTAAATTATTATTATTAATTTGCAGATAATCAAATCCAGGTTTTCGCCATGGATCGATGCCAATGGCGGATGGCACACATTAGTTGAACTTACCCAGAACACTCAAGAAATAGAGCAAGTCAAAGAAAAATTCAAAGGTTATATGCGACTAGCCATGGGAGTTGTTGTAATATATGTAAAGTGTAAATATTTAAATAAAAGTTAATGTTGTTGTTTTTAAATATTATACTTTAAATAATGTTTTTAAAATATACACTCAAACTAAAATTTATTAACACATTCACATTCATCATCTCCACATTTCATAGCAGAGTTTTTAATATTGTACATTTTTAAAAACTGTTAATAAATGAAGAAACATCATGTTTTAAACAAGAATCAGCCAATTAGATATCGACCAATTAGAATGATGCATTTAAGTTGCTTATTTTTCTTTAATTATGGATTTAATTTCAGATATGATATTATCAACTATATATTTGTAATCAATATTTTTTATTCCTAGAATTACTATCTTACCACTAGCGAATATATTAACACACATAGAGTTATATTTTATATATCTCAAAGCTGGAAATAATTCTGGTTCGTAAATCTTAAACATTATATTCACTAGCTTTTAATATTATTTCCTTACACCCATATAATTCTACATTCACCAGTTTTGAAATATATGGGATATTTGTTACTTCTATTGATAAGTTGTTGTGGTTTTCATTTGGAAATATCATTTTTGATACATCAGCTTTTACCCAGTAATTTATATTTGAAAGCATTTTAATGAAATAATTATAAAACTCAGATATATATAGTTTTATTTAAAAAGGAATTCATTTAAATTATCAATATAAACAATGACTATATAGTTTAAAATTAAAAATGGAATTAAGAAATGATGCAGTATACCAAATCGTTGGTCCGAGTGGTAGCGGAAAAAAATTATTTGTCTGTAAATTACTAAAATCAAATTTGTTCAAAACAAAATTCAACAATATTTATTGACATAGGGGCACCGACGAAGAACATGGATTGACGCACGCAATCAAGTTTCTGTCAGTTGAAAATCATCGGAGTTTCCCGTTTTTTAATACATTGTTAATAGCACCAAGTATGAAAAGAATGAAAATTTTGCAATCATTCCCAAATTATGTTGTCGATGATTTACTAAATATTACTTAAAGTAGTCAAATGCAATATTAAAATCAGTAAATCCAAGAAGCAATTATTGAGTAATCATAGGAAACCTTTGCTTTCATTAGTAAATAATAAAAATCGTAAACAAATGAGAAAAATTATATATAAACAACAAGGGGGATTTATTGGTACATTGATACCTTTGGCATTATTATTATTAGGTGGAGTTGTAGGAAATCAGTCATAAACACAATCATAATCAATGGGTGCTAATCCTTCATTACCCGACATTAAATTTAATTTTAAATCTTCCTGTTGTAATGGAGAAGATTTGGACGAATTCGGAACACGAAGCCGGTTTCGGTGGAGTCGCAAAATTAAAGAGTTCCGAATTCGATAAAAGAAACCCAGAATTGGTTATCAGATCAGCTTGCGTACAGTTTGAACAAACCAATGCAGATTAGATTTCAAAGTAGAGCGTATAAAACATATGCAATAAACGATTTATGGCAAATGAATTTGATGGAGATGATACCCTATTCAAAAATTAACAATGGGTATAAATATATTTTAACATGTATTGATGTATTCAGTCGGTTTGCCCGAGCAATACCAGTCAAGGCAAAATCTGCAGATGAAATGTCCAAAGCTGTTAATAATTTATTTAAAAAAGGACATCCTAATAACTTGCAAACGGATTTAGGTATAATTATTATTATTATTATTATTATTATTATTATTATTATTATTATTTTAGGTAAAGAATTCTACAACAGTAAAGTCAAGCAAATCCTTAATAAATTGAAAATAAACCATTACTCGGTACATTCTCAATACAAAGCAGCCCATGTTGAAAGATTTAACCGAACTTTGAGAGATAGACTAAAGAAATTATTTGTGCATCAAGGTAATAAAAAATGGGTATTGGTTTTACCTAAAATAATAACCAGTTATAATCATTCATCACATCGAGGACTGAATGGATTAAGACCGATTGATATCACTTCAAATTGATATCAGCCAAAAACATCAGTAAGTTCTAAAAAACCTGTAAAAATTACAAAACCTAAATATAAAGTAGGTGACCATGTTAGAATTAGTAAAATTAGTACATCACCATTTATTAAAAATTTCGATAAAGTCTTTGTAATTTCGAAAATAAATACTAGCCAGAGTCCTGTAATGTATCTCATCAAAGACAATGATAATAATCTTGTACAAGGAAAATTTTATGAGCAAGAATTACAAGTTATTCCTCCTCCAAAAGTATTTAGAATTCAAAAAATATTGAAAACTAAAAAGGTCAGTCATGGATAAACAATACTATGTCAAATGGCATGGATATCAAAACCAATCATGGATATCAGAAAATGACCTAGTAAAGTGAATTTTTATACTATTTTACCAAGCAATAGCTGCCCATTAATTCATCCAGATAATAAGCCAGCAAATTCATGGTCATTCTCCAGAATCCGATTTCTTTAAATGGTGACTGGGAAGTTGCACTGCAAGATTATACATTCGTGTACAACACATTCCCATTTTATAGTCAATGTAAGATTGATTTCAAAAAGAAGGTTTTGAAAACATGTAGCTTTGTTATCAGTAGTCTTGATAAAACATCATATTCGAAATCAAATATTAGATCCGCATTGCTACATGTTTTACAAGGATGGATTAAATCAGTTGTCATTTTAAAACATTTACAATAACATTCGAAACTATTGAAGACACCAAACGAATGGGTTGCAATAAGTTGAAAAATGATGTTATAGAAAACGAGTATTTATTTCGATTTGATCTATTTGAAGAAAACAGTTTAATGAAAGAAGAAATCAAAATATCAGTGTCGTATAATAATTAAGTTGAAGAATCATTCACCTTTGATAACGAATTATATTTTGATAAACTTGATGTGTTACTTAAATATTTAAAGTACAATTGTTCACATATATTTAAAAGTTTGGACATCGTGAAAGATTTGTTGTTACCGTCAATTTGAATGATAATATTTGTGAAGTTACATATATATATATATATGTGTGAAACCTGGTAATATATTCGTATTCGATCCTATGGATTTCTATTACCCGGCTTTGTTGATATCAAAACTGCAAACAACGGGGAAACATATTGTATATAATAAAACTATGTTTCAAAATCCTTTGACTCATACATGTGGTCAACATTGTTTAGCTTGGTTGTTGTATAAAAAAAATATTATGTTTAATAAATGTATATCCCTTGTTGTTGTTGTTATTTAAAAATAATACACGTTTTTTTATTGTTGAACTTTATTTTTCTAAGGATTATTTTTATAAGTTTAATATTATTATTATAGTTTTAAATAATAAATGCTGCTACCAAGAAATCATACCTTTATACTTATTATTATTATTATTATTATTATTATTATTATTATTATTATTATTATTATTATTATTATTATTATTATTAAATAAGTTTATTATTTTTTCGTAAGTATTATAATTTTAATATCATAAAGACATTATATGCACGATGCATGCATCGTGTATATTAACAAAGGACTGACTAATAAATATAGTCATAAAGACACCTAAGTTCATGTCTTTATGTAATTATATCTTTAACTATTCGGATACTGCTTTGTATAAACAAGCATACAAAGTGTGTGCAGATGTTTTCCTATCTCGATTCTGATTGGATAATGATTAATAAACGTCAATAAACACCACGTTTTTTTATTATTTATCACTTTTAAACAAACTAGTTATCAAAAATGCAACATATTTCAAGCCTAATGAAGTGTAACCAAAGAAACATTATTGGTGAAATTGTATTTATTTATAATATTACATTTTCAGGAAATATGAATGTTCAGATACCAACAATGAATTCCAAGGTAGAAACAGAAAACAAAAATGGTAAAATTCATATTTTAAATATACTATTAAATAATTTTATAAATTTTAGCAAAGAATATCTCAATAATCAGCCAATTTGATGCTAATCCTAGAAATGAACGTTTAAACACAGATATAGATTGTAAGTTTTTTTTTCATTAATTTTTTAAAAGCACAAATTAATTTTGAAAAGGCTGCAGAAGAAAATATTTATGCTACTGAAAATGAAATTTATGATGTGATTCGCTTCAATGGCAAGCCAAAATGTAAGATATGATGTTTAATAATATTTATAAGAAATATATTTAAGAAATTCTTTTAGATTAATTTAATAAATTTTTAAATAGATTATTTTTTTTATAATGTATTAAAGATTTATATAATTAATAGATTTTTTATAATTTAATAAATTTTAAATAGATTTTGTTTCTGCCGATTTTGGCGTTTTTTGTATCGCGTCTGTGCGCGCGGTATGATTAGATCGATTCTTGTTAGTGTGCACACACAGACGCGTGAAGTAGGTTTTTATTGTTATATTATAGTTTGATATTAGATTTGTAGATTTGAATTGATTTTTTTTTCTGGAAGTAAAGGGAATTTTTGTTTGAACTGGTTATTTATGTGAATATTTTCATTTTCCATATTTAACTAAAGCCGAAAATTTTTATGTGATATTGATTTTTTTTCAGGATAGATTTAACTTAAAAGACTTTAACCAATTATTATTATAATCATAGAAATAATAGACAATAGATTTAATCAACCTGTTTGATAATATTTATAAGAAATATATTAAAAAATTCTTTTAGATTAATTTAATAAATTTTTAAATAGATTAACTTTTAATTTAGCTTATATAAGTGAATAATTTATTCTCTATCTATTATTCATGATTATTTTCTTTAAGTGAACGGATGCAGTTTATATAAATTTGTATTGTCGAAAGTCATGAAGATGTTTAGAACCGTAAATCAGTTACATCATCATATTTCAAGACAATTGACTCTACCTTATTGGGTTACGTATGTCCGGAATGTCTCAGGTAGGTGGTTAATGTTTGTACGACAACACGGACACCATCTTAGAAGATTAGAAGAAACGAAGAGTAGCATTATCACTAAAAGTAATACTTTTTCTACTATTAACAATTATTAATTTTATAGTACAATCGAAAATGAATACGTCATACGATCCTAAGCATATTAAAGAATATGTTACGTTATGTTATTTAAGTTGTTTAATATTAATTATAAATATAGTTAGACAAAACTCTGGCACCACAAAACGAAAGTCAATATTTTACGGAAATGGAAACTTAACATTCAATTGTCTCCACGTCGGGAGTCTGACTTAAATGGTTCTCGTGTTGAATTGATAAGCGATGTATCTGTAATTAATTCTCCTGACAATGTTGTTCCTGACTGTCTCATCAAATAAATAGAAGATCATATTCAACGAATGGGGACAGTAAAAATAGAATTTGGATTTTGTACAGAGTTTATCAAAGAGGATGGTGAAATTAAAAAATGATGTTTGTCGAATAAAGCAATTACAATGTCATCTTCATTTATAAATGATGGAATTGAAAAATTAATAGGTTCAAGTAACATTAAAACGCCAAATTACCTGGAAAACTGTCAGGCTTTAGTTAATGTTCAAAACAATGATCAATTCTGTTTTTTATATAGCATACTAGCCGTGTTACGCTATGAGGATACGCCGGGATAGAAAAAGAACAAGAAAATATAACTTTAGTAATATATATATATATATATGCTTTCCAATGAAATTGGTTAACATTTGTCAATTTGAGACAATGAATGCAAATATATCAATCAATATTCTCAAATATAATAAAGATCCAATTAAACAGAAGAGTGAAAATATTCTCAAGAATCCATTCGTTGATTTAGTGTAAAAAAGTACTTCTGTGGAATCTCAGATATATCTCTTATTAATCTTAGATAATTGAAGAAGGTAATATTTATTTTAATCATTAAAATATTAACTAAATTTTAGAATTAAATTGTCATTATATGGCTGTAACTAATCTCGTTCTGACTGCTCAATTACAGAGGTAGAGTAGAAGGAATAAGAATCCACTCACATTGTGTCATAAATGTCTTCACGGGTTTCAAAAACGTCCTGCTTTTGAAAGACATATAGGTCTTTGTAAGAATGTGGAGCGGTCGACTGTTTACTCAATGCCAATATAAATATATCGAATTTAAAGACTGGAGTAAAACTATCAAACATCAGTTTGTCGTCTACGCGGACTTTGAATAAATATTACCTCAAATAAATCTCAAATTGGATGTTTTTCTATTAGCAGATATTTTTGAGGCTTTCAGAGAAAAAACATTTGACGAAAATGGACTTGAGGCTCTGTCGTTTGTTTCCATACCTGGATTAAGTTGGGCATCAGCTATTAAACAGTTACCTGAACCGATAGAACTTATTCAAAATCCAGAGCTTTACTGCTTATTTGAAGCTGGTATTCGTGGTGGAATGACATTTATCAACAAACACCATGTTGAAGCAGATGAATCAACACAAATGTCATACCTAGATGTTAATAATTTATATGGATGAGCTCTGTTGCAAAAACTTCCCATTGGTGAATTTAGATGGATAAATGATCAGACTAAAATGAATGGTATAGTTGAAAGATGTGGAAATTGGGATAAGTTTGGTGGAGATCGTGGTTATGTTCTAGAGGTAGATATCATCATTCCGTATTGAATACAAGATAAATTATAGATAAATTTACCTATAGCTCCTGAACTTTGCTATACACCTGGTAGTAAAGTTGAAAAGCTGTTGTTAACTCATGAGCCTAAGAATAACTATGTAGTTAATGGTAGAGTTTTGACATAGTGGATGAGCAACGGAGAAACTGTTTCAAAAGTTAATCACGTTGTAGAATTCAAGCAAGTGGCTATTTTCAAAGGATATATTGATTACAATACCCAAATGAGAGCAGCTAGTACGCATTCATTTATTATAAGTTAAAGAACAACAGTTTATACGGTAAAACCGTGGAAAACCTTAAGAAACGTATAAATTTGAGATTATGAAGCAAGAGCAAGATATTCATAACTTATTGTAGCCATCCTATGTTTCGTCGTAGCATCAAGATTTTGGATGATCTCATTGCTGTTATACTCGATAAGGAAATTGTGTGTTTGGATAGACCAATGTATATTGGACAAACCGTACTTGATTTGTCTAAACTTCGCATGTACCAGTTTCAATATTAAGAACTACAGATTTATAGAGAAGAATTCAATTACCAAATTAATATTGTAACTGGTGATACAGATTCCTTCTTCATTGAGTGTAAAAATGTGGAGTTACGCTTACAACTATATCCAAAAATGATTGCCGATGGGCTCCTAGATACTTCAAATTATTCAGTAACCGATCCATTGTTCTCAGATAAAATTTGTTCAGTAATCGGAAAAGTCAAGGATGAGAATAAAGGAAATCAACATAAAGAATGGGTGTTCCTTCGACCCAAGTGCTACTCACTTCAAGACGACAAAACACTCTAAAAGCTGAAGGAATAAGTTTTACAAATTCTAATCTTACACATGAAGCTTAAAAAGTTTTTTTATTCATATATTTTATTCGTATAATATATAGATAAAATTTAATTTTCTATAAAATAGCTTCATTAAAAATTATGTATCTTATTTTGTGTGTAATACATACATGTTTTGTATTTTTCACATGGTTAAAGCAACTTTTAAAGTTTATATTTACATAATGTATAGTTAAAATTTAAATTTAATGGCTTGATTCGTGTTTTTATGTGTTACACGTATGTTTTGTATGATAAATTGTTATTTTTATAAAGTTAACGTACCTTTTTAGAATATTTTATTCACATGTTAAAACTTTATTTAAAAATAAATGATATGATTGCTATATGCCATATATTATATTTGCACGCTTGTTGTTTTAAATATTGAATTTTTTCTATTTTTCTATTTTGTTGATAAATACATCAATGAATAGTTATAATTTCAACGGTGGGCAAATGCGGCTCTTCGTTGAGTAAACTGCGGCTCATTGATAATTGAATTTTTGATAATTGAATTTGAAAATTGAATTCGATTTTTTTATTTTGACATTTTTTCAACTGAATTTTTAAAAAAAAATTTTTTGTTGCAATTGTATTTTCATAAATGTTAAAAATTAACGAAACATTGTTTTTCACATTTTACTGCCTTTTAAAATTATTTTGTAGTAGGCGGCGCTTTGTTATAACAACGAGAGAGAAGCAATGAAAATAAATTTAGTGAAATTTAGTGAATTTTGATTAGTTAGTATTTTTGTTTGTACAATATTGCGGTCGTTTGTATATTTTAGTATAGTTTTCTATTCGTGTTTTTTGAAAAATTTGGTAAGAAGATTTTTTATGAAGCATTTTAAAATTTTAAATTAATTAAAATTAAATTTATGTCTTTTTATTATTTTGTTTAAATTTCAGTAATATAAGTTATTCAAATTTATTATTACAATGACCTCAGAAAACATCAATAAACGAAAATACAAACAAGAAAATAGAACTTTTCAAGAAGAATGGACAGAAAAGTTTTTTTTATTGACAATAATGGTAAATCGTTGTGTCTTATTTGTAAAGTTACAATTTCCAACTACAAAGTAACCAATTTACGTCGACACTATGAAGTAAGTCATCCACACTTATCAATTCAATATCCACTCAATTCAAAATTGCGAACAGAAAAACTTAAGTCATTGCAATCAGGGCTTCAAAACCAACAAGGACTAATGTCTTCTTTTAGTCGAGAAGATGACAGTGCCCACGAAGCTAGTTTTTTGATAGCTTGGAATATAGCTCGTGCTAAACGTACATATGGAGAAGGTGAATTTATTAAGAGAAACTTGGAAGAAGTGATTAAAGTTTTGGATCCGGATAACTCAAAACTACATAAATTGATCTCACGTATTCCTATGTCACGTCGTACAACTGCGCGTCGAATTGGCCAAATTAGCGAAAATGTTGAAAATAATTTGATGTGTGATTTAAAAAATTGTACAGCATTCAGTTTAGCTCTCGACGAGTCTACTGACATTCAGGATGTTCCACAATTAGCCGTTTTTGTCCGCTTTGTATCTTCTGACGTAAAAGTAAAGGAAGAAATTTTAGACCTAGTAGCTCTTAAAGAAACAACTCGCGGTATCGATGTCAAAACTGCGCTTGATGTAGTGATGGACAAGTTTGAATTGGCGCGTGATAAACTTGTAAGTGTTGCGACAGACGGAGCGCCTGCAATGATGGGGAAAAATCAAGGTCTCATTGGTCTTTTAAACAGAGATCCAAATATTCCTCATTTCTTATCTCTTCAATGCATAATTCATCGCGAGCATCTCATAGCGAAGTACTTTAAATACGAAAATGTGTGGAAGATTGTTTTGAAGATTGTGAATTTAATTAGAACAAATGCCAAAACACATCGTCAATTTAAAAACTTTTTAGAAGAATTAAGATTAAATGATGAAACAGATGAATTGCCCAATGATGTCTCCTTATGGTGTATTGTTAGATGGCTGTCAACTTACAATGTTTTGGACCGTTTTGTGGAACTCCTAAATCCTATCATAATATTTACCAAAGAAAAAGGAATAGCATACCCAGAATTAGAAAATGAAACTTGGCTTTCTGACTTAATGTTCCTTACAGACATTATGGAACATTTGCAAATATTAAATTTGGCTTTACAAGGAAAAGAGAAGATAATTATTGATTTGTCACAAACGTTATTTAGTTTTGAAGCTAAACTTCGGCTTTTTGTGAACGATCTTAGGTCGAAAATATTTAATCATTTTCCACGAATAAAAGCTAATAAAATTGATATCACAGAAGAAAAAGTAAACGAATACAGTGAAAAATTGGAAGAATTGCAAGCGGATTTCAAATGTAGGTTTGAAGATTTGAAAAGTTTTAAATCTAAATTTGCATTTTTTGTGAACCCATTTATTTATGATATTATTGAAGATGGATTTCCAATTTCTGAAGTAATACTTGTTAAAAAAGCGGTTGGGGAATTGGAGTTATTAGATATGAAAGAGGACCAGGCTTTGCAAATGCACCATAAAGTTATTTCTATAATTGAATTTTGGAAACTCGTACCAGAGGCAAAATATCCACACTTAAAACAAGCTGCTTGCCGTCTAATTTCAATTTTTGGTACAACATATTGTTGTGAATCTTTGTACTCCACAATGAAGTTCGTGAAGTCGAAATATCGTTCACAGTTGACCAATCAGCATCTTACAGAATTGCTGCGAACAGCTTTAACAAAGTATACACCAAATTTCAAAGATTTGACCAAAAGTCTTCGTTAATTCAAGAAATTTTATTACTTTTTATTAATGGATTTTTATTATATTTTATGTTTGTTACTTAAATTTTGAAATAATTGTTTTTAATAGCGTTTAAGTCTTTTTTAATCAAATTAATGAAATAAAAAAAATATGTAGTTCACTATGGTGGCTCTTTAAAAAATAAATTTTCGGAAAATGTCTCTCATTGAACTCATGCGTGCCCACCCTTGATATATATATATATATATATAAAGTTTTAAAATATTGCAACGTAAATATATTTATTCTTTTCCTACCCCTTCCTTGATTTTGATTGGAGAGGAAAATATTCATTTTCTTTATAAGCATTTACAATTTTCAAATTCGTCACTTAAAAAATAATTTTTCAAAATCGCTAATTTTCAAAATGAACGGAGAACAAAATCAAATTTTACGCGCCACGTTGGCAGGAGAGAACGGTAAATTATTTTATTATTATTTATTATTTTAGAGAATTTATCGTATGAAGTCACCGAGGCCGACAACTATAGTCAAGATCTGCCAATTATTATTAGTGACGATGAAGAAGATTTATTATGTAAAATTATTTTTAAATTTAATTGAAATTAAAAATTGTTTAGTTGATCAGACAATTAATAATGGTGAAAATGATATTGGAGACGATACTCAAGATATTATCATGGAATCAAAATGTTAGTTATATTTTATTATTATTTTAAAAATAGATTTAAAATTGAGTTTGATAATTAATTTTATTTTTTATATTGTTGCTGGGGTTTGGCTCGTTCTAAGAGCAATTTTCGATAGCCATGTAGAGGCTAGGGCATAAATAATAATAATAAGAAGTATAAATAATTAATAATTACTAAATTTAGAATAAATTACTAGAAATAGTTTAGGTAAATAAATAATTACTATATCTGGAATAATTAATTACTATAAATAATAAATACAAGTAGAATACTATAATAAGTAATTTATAAATATATATATATATATATAAATAGTAATATATAATTACTATAATCATAATTTACAATTAACAAATTAGTATAAATAAAGATGAACTTGAACAAACAGGCAGAAATAAATTTTGATCTGTGCTGACAAAATCGATAACGATTAAACAGCAATTTACAGAGAAATGCTATTCAACCAGTTAGTGCAATTTATCACTACAGAGAAATTAGCAGTAGTTACCAAGGCAACTAATCAGTCACTGCCACAGAAATTTACTATAAAAGCCAGAAACAAATTCATTTAGTCAGAAACATTTGTTCAAGCAATTTTGCTTAGAATAAAATATCAAACCCGAAGAGAAATTAAAAGCTATGAAGCTTCTTAGAGAATCGATCAGAGAAAAGTGAAACCGACCATTATTCTTAACCGTGAGGTTATTTGAATAATTGATTTTAAATAAAAAATAATTGCACAACACGGCCACGACAAGCAGCATTTCTTTCTGTCTTACTCGTTGGAAATTAAATTATCAGAGGGTTTAATATAGGTAACGCTAGATCAAACTTGATCTAGTCGATCGCGCAAACTTCGAGAAATCCCTCCTTCTTGTTCCAAACTTTAAATACAGTGCTGTGAGCAATTAGATCCAGCATTTGTCCTTTTTATCTGAGGACGGTTTGTATAACCGATATTCTTTCCTTATAGTATTTCAGCGGCATTTTTGGGAAACATTTATTTACAATTGTATATTTGTGCATAATTAATAAAGCTGTTATACTCAAGTCTTGTTTAATTCATATTCAATTATTTATAATTACACGCACCTATTTCGTATTTATATCTTTGGAGTCAGATATAATCTGTGTTAGGACAAATCAAATTCACCTGATCAGAACCTAACAATGTATTCACAAAAATCAGTTTGTTGTGATAACCAGATCAACAAATAAAATATAACAATTTTTCTCTAAATCTCTAAATAAATATAATTTGTATTCTACTTACACAACTTGACTGGAAGCTAACGCGTCTATCAAACGCAGAAGTTTGATTTTCCAAAAAATTGTTGATATAAACATAAAAAACCCAATATTTTATACAACTATATCAATACAAATAAAGCAAGACTAATCAAGCCCAATCTAAGAAAATAAGATTGAAATTGAAAGATCATATTGTTTCTAAACTATTAAAAGCAGTAATTATATATAATACATTTCCATGGAAATAAGAAAAATTCAAATAAATAAGAAAAATTCAAATAAATAAGAAAAAAAATGATCTGAATCTCATCATGTTCAAAATACTACCTCTATAGATGAATGTAATAAAGTATTATTAAAAATAAATTTAAACAAATTCTAAAATATTTGTCTATTATAATATTGAATGAATTTATTTCAATATTTGAACTATTAGGTTGGTGCATATGAAATGTCGGATTTTGTTACTCATTTTATGTCGATACTGCGGAGTTTATTTTGTAACAAATATAGTTAGAAGCAACGTTCCCTCTAAGCTGCGCGCGTGCGCAGCAAAATTATTTTCAGCGCAGTATAAAACATTACGAATTTTTGATACTCAATATTATTATGTGGTTCATTTTGAATATTTAAAAATTTTCAATGTTAATAACCAGATGCATAATAACGGTAAATTTCTGTAGTGTCGTTTTAAAACTCTTACAACCACGTTATAGCATTTTGACGATCATTTGTATTTAAAGGCTGCTCAGCGCAGCTGACTTTGCGCGCACTGCTGCTTATGGCTTAGAGGGAACGTTGGTTAGAAGAGTCAATATGATAACGAGACCAACAAAATTTAATCTACATAGAAATTTCATCCAGATGAAAAATAAAATCTTATATGCGAATTGAGAGGTGTATGAAAGCATATCAGGGTTCCGCACTTGAATGGACCCCGCACATCAAAATTCAAAATTGGTACATGTGTTGAGGTCTGTAAATTAAAATTTAAATGAATTTCAGGATAATAATTCAAATAGAAAGTAAGCGAAGAAAAAAGACAAATAAAAGCGGGATCGCGCACAGAATCAATAGTAAAGGAAAGTGTGATGGAAACAGTATTAGAAAATGCCAAAAGCAATTACGAAAGGCAAGAATCCGGAAATCCGAGAAAAAGCAATAAATGGAAAAATCATCGAAATCGAATGGGAAAAACGGGACAGGTATAGACTAGCTAATGGTCAACAAGATGATGATTAGGGATTTATCAGAAAATAGTTAGGAAGGGTCGAAATACATTCAAATGTATGAAAACAGAAAACGTTAATTAATTAATTAATTGGCTAATTGAAAACCGAGCTAATGGGAAACCCGAGCCAATGGAGAACCCGAGAGATAAAGGAAACCCGAGCTGGGTAAACAAGAAGAAAAGCAAACAGAAGGAAGATTTGGGCCAATTAGCTTGACACAATGATTAATGGGAAAAGAGCAAGGAGAAGATAGCGCGCGTAGGAAGACCGAAAGGGCCATTAATTATCTGGATTCGTTGGACCATTATGGGTGACAGCCGAAGCAAATACGTAGGAGCAAATGTCAAATGAAAGATTGGCTCGACAATAACCATTTTTCATCCTGATTTCGAGGAGTATATAAGGAAAGGGAAAATCAGAGAAAATCGGCATTTTGCCTCAGCTAAGGTTCGAAGAAACAGAGCGTAGGAAAGGCGGAAACGAATTAGGGAAAGTAGGGAAAAGAAGAAATAGAATTAGGAATACGGAAAGGTGAAAAAAGAACCAAATCAAACAGAAACCGAGGAAAACGTGAGTCAAGAGAATCTAAAGGAATAAAAGGTGAATATTATCTATTGGCAAAGCATCAACGCCGAGCGGAGAATCGTATAAAACTTTGATTAGTAATTGTAAAGTGGTGATAATAAATCGTGAACCTGTTGTTTCAATATACGTTGGGTCGTTCATTGTTTTGATTTAAAGAACACTAGGAGTCAGAGGGAACCGACTTGAAATAATCTAAAACCCAACATATATTCTGGTGAGTCCAACGTGATTGAAAGTCGGAGGAAAATTATTGGAAGCTAGTGAAAAAGAAATTATTAAAAAATTAGTACCGACGTGATTGAAAGTCGGCGGAAAGTTATTAAAAGTTAGTGGAAAAGTTAATTATTGGAAAAGTACTACAGACGTGAGTGAAAGTCGGCTGAGAATCATTGAAAGTAGTGAAAATTTGTGAAAGAGTGCTAACGAGATTATTAAAGGCTATTATTGGGAGATTTAAAAGAAGCTGAAAAAAGTCAGAAACAAGTCCAAATGGCAAATGATAATGCTGTTATGCCTCTCAATAGAGAGATGATTGATTTCGCAAGTTGCCAGAAATTGCCTGTAAGAGTACCATGGGATGAAAAGAAAATAAATCAAATCAGTAGTCCAATTTTGAGACCAAATCATAGATTTCAAGCCAGTAGATCAGCCATGAACGTACAATCAAATGGACAGGCAAATAATCCTCAGTGCGAGCATTGCAAAAAGTCTGGACACTACTCAAATAATTGCACAACACGGCCAGGACAAGCAGCATTACCAGGCTGGAAAAATAAAGTAAATGTTGTTAATGCTTGTAAGGAGTTAATAAATCTCTATATAAAATTATTATGGTAGAAGTGAGATCAGTTAGTAGAAATAATTATTTCTGTTAAATTTTTATATTTAAATTCTATATTAAATTATATCATATTATATTAAATTATATTAAATTAAATCAATTAAATGTATGACCAGTAATTACTCTAGTAAACGGCACAATTTTTGAAGTTGTTATAAAAATAAATGCTTGAAGAAGACTTGAATTTAATTGCGTCTAACATGGCGACCACGACCACGGATTTATTGATAAGCAGACTATTACCTGAGAAATTTCACAAAGGCGATGATTTAGAAAATTTTTATCAAGGATTGTCAAAGGTTTTTTGGCGCGACAAAAACAACAATTAGGATGCAAGTAATATTAACTACATTACTTGACAGATCGCTAATGGAAGATTATGAAGCAGCCGAAGGAAAAACTATGGAAGAGAAACTTCGATATGCATTTTCAAAACCGACATCATTAATGGATGATCTAAAAGAAGCTTTGAGTTATGAACAAGGATCAGATTCAGCCGAAACTTTTATAGAGAAAATTAAAAAGATGACAAAGAAATTAATAGCGCACAAATGGGATGAAGAAGAAATAGAAAAATGCCTGCTTACAAACTGTGTAAGAGATCGAGAAGTTAAAAAAGAGATCGAGATGAAAGATTTGAAAACATCAGAAGAAATAAAAGCGACAATAAAGAAATTAGAAAAGGTAAACAAAATTATGGGCCATATTAATGTTGTGAAAACTTCACCGGTTGTTCAAAACTACAGAAGCTACAGAGATGTTGCTCAAAGAGGAATGGTAAACGGAAATAATAATTTCAAGCAGCGAAACGTCAGTAACCGACAATTGGAATGCTGGAGATGCAAGAAAACTGGTCATGTTAGTCGAGAATGCCAAATGAAAAAGAAAAGGACGTGTTTTGCATGCAGAGTTGAAGGCCACGTACGGCGAGAATGTTCAACGATTCAATGCCAGAGATGTCACTTACGTGGACATAAGGAGATTGACTGCTATACAAATTTGGAAAGAAGGAAGTTTCAAACTAATTCAAACATGAGAAACAATAATTATTATACCCATCGAACCACAAACTATCAACAAAAGATTAACAATCCAGGAAGAACAATTGCAGCAATTGAACCTAATGATGAGACGATGCCACTTGAGTATTCAGATGATGCAGAAGACAAATATGAGGATATTCAGCACCCAAAAGTACATGCTTCGACACGGGAGGCAATGATCGGAGCAATATACTAGGTAATTTTGATATTGATGTAAATATTGGTCATAATAATTTTAATAATGTAAATAATCCTTATATATATATAATAATGTAGAACCTTTATGTAATAATTTTTGTAATTTTAAAAAGTTTCCTTTAAATAATTTTAAATGTTATAGTTATTTTAATGCTGATCGATCTTTAATAAATAATAATAATAATAATAATCCTAAGAATCAAGAAAAGTATAATGAGATTAAAGAAGCAGAATATAATAATAAAATAGTAAATGAAAAAGTTTATAAATTTATTAAAAAGGCAGAAGATAAATTAGAGAGAAAGGAAATTGGGTGGATTAATGAAATATCAGAGGAGCAAAATATTTTCACTAAAGAAGAATGGAAACGACCGAAATTGAGTTATGACAAAATGCAAGGTAGACCGAGTACAACTCTTGAAATTCAGGGCTATAGAATGGAATGCTTACTAGATACAGGAGCAAGAATAAATGTAATGGCAGAAGCAGTTGTGGAAAAATTAGTGAATGTGAAAATCTTAAAAACAGATGAGATGTTAAGATGTGCAAATGATAGTAAATTAGAGACAATCGGAAAAATATATATTGATGTTAGGATTGGTAATATGGAAAGAAAAATAACATTTATAATAGTTAAAAATATTGTTCCAGATATAATAAGCGGAGTGTAATTGCAGAAAGAGTTTGGAATTGAATTAAACTACATCAAGCAAAATGAAGGATATAATGAATTTGTGTGTGAAATAGAAGCTAGATTTGGGGAAAAGATTACAGATTACGAGAGATGTCAAAAAGCAATAGAAATTCTAAGACTAAACGAAAATAAAAGACTGTTAGAGATTGTTAAAAACAATAAAAGTGTTTTTATGGCTAATAACTGGGATATCGGATGTACTGATTTAATTGCACATAAAATCATCACAAAAGAAGGGCCAATTATGATAAAACCCAGAAGACAACCCATCAATTTAGAGGAGAAAATAAATGCTGCTATAAAAAATTTAGAAAATAATGATATCATAAGAAGATGTAATTCACCTTAGAATACGCCGTTAGTATGCGTGTGGAAAAAAGACAAAAAAGATATAAGACTTTGTTTAGATTTTAGACAGCTTAATAAGATTACTGAAAGACAAGCTTTTCCTATGCCGAATGTAGAAGAAATTCTAGATACATTACATGGATCTAAGTACTTTAGTTCTATAGACCTTGGGAACGCTTATTATCAGGTGAAATTGGATAAAGAATCGCAAGAAAAGACAGCATTTTCTACTAAAGAAGGGCAATTTTGTTTTAATAGAATGCCTTTTGGCATTGCGGCGGCACCGGGTACATTCCAAGAATTAATGACAAAAATATTGAAAGATCTATGGAAAGAAGGAGTTATGGTGTATTTAGACGATATTTTAATTTTTACAAGAACAATTGAAGAACATTACAATGTGTTTGGAAAAGTTCTAGAGAAAATACGGGAAGCTAAATTGAGAATGAACCCAGAAAAATGTCAGTTATTAAAGAGCGAAGTAAAGTTTTTAGGGCACATTATTAACAGTCAGGGGATTCGGACAGATCAAAGTAAAATTGAGGCTATTAAATCATTTCAGAGGCCTAAATGTATAAAGAATTTGAGAAGCTTTTTAGGTATATGTAATTATTATCGGCGATTTATTAAGGAATATGCAACAAAATCAAGAGCGCTAGAAAGCATATGTGGAAGCAATAGTGAAAAAATAATCTGGACTGAGGAATGTGAGAAAGCTTTCGAAGAAATGAAAATGGCGTTGACTACAGCGCCAATTCTCGTATTTCCAGATTTCAAGAAAGAATTCATATTAGATACAGACGCAAGCTTTGATACAATTGGAGCTGTATTATCACAAAGGGATGAAATGGGGCATGAACACGTTATTGCATATGGATCCCATGCAATGAGTAGCCATGAAAGAGGATATTGTATAACACGAAAAGAGCTTTTGGCTATATATTATTTCTGTCGCCATTTCAACCATTATTTATACGGTAAACGGTTTGTTTTGCGCACTGATCATAAAGCAATAACTTTTATGTTAACGACAAAGAAGCCGATAACAGCACAGTTCCAAACGTGGATAAATTACTTGAGCAGTTTAGACATAAAAATGGAGTTCAGAAAAGGTACGGCGCATACGAATGCAGATATGCTGTCTAGAAATACTTGCGGCAAATGTGTACAATGTTTGATGGACCATGATAACCCCAAATCAGGACGATTAAAAACTAGATTGTTAACATTGATGACCGAAAATAATGGAAATGAATGGCAAAGAGATAACGCAGAAATACAAGATATAAAAAATCAAATAAATGAAAGGAAAAATAATAAATATATGTTAAAAGGAAATATTATCTATACCAATCAAAACAAAATATGGATACCAGAAACAAAAAGATGAGAAATGATTAAGAAAACACATTTATTATTATGCCACGCAGGAGTAGAAAAAGTTATGAAATATATTAGGAACAATTTTGATATGGAAGATTTGCTAAATGAAGTAAAAGAGACAATTTCAATATGTGAAGCATGCCAGAAAAACAAAGTTTTAACTACAAAGTCAAAAGAAAAAACCCAAGTAATTCAAGCTTCAGAACCTATGGAGAAAGTATACATGGATATTTGCGGTCCATTAATAGAAACCTTCAGAGGAGAAAAATATATTTGTGCAATAATCGATCATTACAGTAAATACATATCTCTAACTCCTATTAGAAAGCAAGATGAAAATACAATAAAGGCAGTTTTGTTAAATAATTGGATATTGAAATTTGGAGCCACTAAGGAACTACATGTTGATTGTGGAAAAAATTTCGAAGCAAATAGCATTAAAGAACTAGCAAAGGCAGCAGGAATTGAGTTGATATTTTCGAGTCCGTATCATCATAATACTAATGGTGTAATTGAAAGACAATTTCGTACTATAAGAGACTATATTAACGCGTCACTCAGAGGAGTTAAAAAAAGTTGGGCAGAATTAATACCTGATATAGAATACGTTTTAAATGCGACAGCTCAAAAAACTACTGGAGTGAGTCCAGCAGAAATTATATTTGGAAGAAAGATTAATAGATCGCAATGGCATAGTAATAATGAAGTGGATAGAAATGAAATCATGCGGAAATTAGAGGCTAAAAGACAGCAAGGGAAAGAAATTGGCACAACTAGGAACTTAGAAGTGGTGGACAAAGTATTGGTGAAACAAGAAATTAGAAACAAAGATCACGAGAGATATGAAGGACCATACACAGTAATAAAACGAAATCATGAAAGAAGTTATTTATTAACAGACGAAAACAGGAGGAAAATAACGAGGAATATAGAAAAGTTAAAGCATTTTAAAGAAGGGGGGATGTAAGGAGTTAATAAATCTCTATATAAAATTATTATGGTAGAAGTGAGATCAGTTAGTAGAAATAATTATTTCTGTTAAATTTTTATATTTAAATTCTATATTAAATTATATTATATTAAATCAATTAAATGTATGACCAGTAATTACATTAATATTAATAATTATCACGCCTCGGTGTTTAAATACTCTAGTAAACGGCACAATTTTTGAAGTTGTTATAAAAATAAATGCTTGAAGAAGACTTGAATTTAATTGCGTCTAACAATGCTGTTAATACTTTGAATTCAGACAGACAGAATTGGGAAAAGATTCTAGCAGATTTACAAGATACCCTGTATGCAGGGAATAGAGATAAAATTAATGCGAGTATCGACTTCATAATGAGCATCGAAATGGATTGAGACATGAATTGAATTTTCATATTATAAATAACTAATCAATAATTATTTCATTTTAGCTTCGTTCAAATTACTATTTTTACTATAAAACATAAGTTGATAAATTAAAAAATTAATAAATTAATTATATTAAATAATGAAGAAATACAAATAATACGGTTTTAAAATATTTATGATGTTGTACCAAGACTGACAATATTTAGAATGGTTTCAACATCATGGAAAAATTTTCACATGTAATCAACAAGAATTTGAATTTAAAATATGAGAGCAACCAGGAAATAACACCAGGATTACAAAAATTAACAATAAGGGAATAGAAATATATATAAAATTCAAACCTAGCAACAAGTTGTATAAAATATCAAAACATACGAAAAACTAGAAATTGATAATTTTACAAATGTGAGATTTCAAATACTCAATTTATGTCACTTATTAAAAATAATATTGATTAAAAAATTTATTGATTCAAATATATACTTCACACATTGATTTACCTTCATCGAGCAGATTCACTCTGATAAATGCTTTAAATTTGGGTGTTTTTTAAGGATGCTTAAATAATCGTTAAAATATAAATTTATATTAAGTAATTTAAATAAACATAGATTTCGAGGACGAAAAAATTTTTTAAGGCGGGAGATATGTTGAGGTCTGTAAATTAAAATTTTCATGAATTAAAAAAAATCCATATGAACCCTGCTTAATATGAACAGAGTTTAATGAACATTTAATTCAAAAATTATTAGAAGTCATTTGGTTCTCATGGGAAATTATGTTTTATAATACGAACACTTTTTATTTTGAACAAAGAAAAAAACAAGTAGTGTAAAATAAATTAATAATTTATAAAATATTTTGTTTAAATATTTCATTTTAACTGTCTTATGAACATAAAAAACACATTCAAAACGAAAGAGAACGGATTTAAGTATCGAAGAGAAATAGAAATTGTTCGATGAAGATAAAGGTTGTTCTCATCGCTTTCTTTCATCAAAATACAATCTTTTCCATTAGGTTGTATAAATAATCTTATGAAATCCATAGACAATCCAGATTAATATCGAATTATTCTTTTTAACACCAAATACGTCATCTCTTATTCAACCTCTTGACCAAGGTATTATAAAGGTTTTAAAGACTATTATAAGAAATTTTTGAGCCAGTCAATAAATTTTAAGTTAGATAATAATGTTACACAAGAGTTATGGTGCAAAAAGGTTGATTTTCATCAAGCACTAGTTTGGATTTCGAAAGCATGGAATAGCGTAAAACCTGAGACTATTTCCAATTGTTTACCGAGCCTTTCAAAAATGCGTATGTTAAAGAAGTGAACGCTGAATGTGATAATTTTCCATATTTTGTAATCAATTCAAAAATTTACTAAAATCCCTTGTTTGATCTAGTAGAAAAGTATGAAAATGAAAGTTCTGAAAATAAAGTAACAAATGTTAATTTTGTTGAAGTAAAAGAAGATACAGTAATAACAGGGATTGAAGACTATTAGTATTCAAGAAAAATTGAAAAATACTTCCAAGCTAATATTCCTGATAAGATGGGATTTGATTGATGAAATTCAAGGAGAAAAAGTATCTAGACAATTAAAAATCACAGACTTTATTACGTGTCAAAAAAATAAAAATTAAGATAAATAGGTGTAATAAATACATTTTTTGAAATATTTTATATTATGTTATTATTTGTTCATATTATTTTTTAATATGAACATTTGAAAAAATCGGAACGCTGGTGTTCATATTGAATAGGGTTGACTGTATTTTAATGTGTTTTTAGTAGGTATAATTACTGTAAACAAGTCATACAATCCTATAAATAAATCTTATAAAATTCTATAAATCATTAATTCAAAATTTTTAGTTTACTGATGAGGTACGGTTTGACTTATATACCCCTCGGCGTCGTTATGTTCAAAGACCTATAAATAGTCGTTTTAAGAACAAATATAAGTGTAAAACAGTGCGACAAGGAGGTATTTCAATATTAGTGTGGGGAGCTATTATAGGGAATGAAAAATGAATGTTGATAAAATGTCCGAGAAAACTAGATTCTGCTGCTTATCAAACTGTTATTGAAATAGGCCTTCGAGACCTTTATTCTCCGGAAATTATTTTTATGCAAGACGGTGCTTCATACCATCGTTCGAAGTCTACTACAGAATTTCTGGTTAGGAAAGGTATTTGCGTCATAAGTGATTTGCCCCCAAAATCACCTGACATAAAGATAATAGAAAATTTATGGTCGATTGAAGGACAAAGTATATAAAAGAACTCCGAAAACATCTATCGAATTATGGGACATTATTTTAACAGAATGGAACCTAATACCGAACCAAATAATATTTGATCTATACAGATCAATTCCAAAGAGACTAAATGACATTATTAAAAATTGTGGAATGCATTCTAAATATTAATTATCCATGTATTTTTATCACAAAAGTTTTATCACAAAGTTAATGAGATGTCGCAACCATTTTCAACTTTTCAATTTCTAGCTAAATCTTTTGCTCACTTAAAATTAGCGAAGTTATACTTCAATGCTTTAATAAATTCAAACAAATGCAATTTTTAAAAATATTTTTTTACTATTACATTACGTTGTTAACATTTAACATTCTTCAGAAGATTGGTCTTCGTACGAAACATACATAAATATATATTAATGAATATCTGATTTTATGTATCACTAGCAAAATCCTTTGCCAGCCACTGTATTCATTCATCAAAACATCAGATTTTCATGCCAAACTTTGGTTATATTCATTTAAAAATTTTGAAATATTAAAACATCTATGTAGTATGCTTATAATTATAAAAATGTATTATTTTTATATTTGGTACAAGTTATTTAATATAGAAATTTGTCTACCTTATGAATCAGTAGTTTTGATTTTTATAATTTGATTTTGCTTTGAATAAATATTTAAAATCTATATTTCAATATGTAAGTTCAAACTGTTAATTGAAATTTTTAATTAAAGTTTGAGGGACCCCGCGAAAAAAATCCAATAGGGCCTGCGGCATGCTGTTCTAATGCATATATAAAGCTCGAAACATGAAGCAGATATACAATCAAACCAAATTACTTGTACACTATGATTGATGAAGGATAACTAGACACTGCAAATGAGATAAATTCACTATTGACAGAGATGGATTTTCAACTGTCGTGGCTGATTTATGGTTTGCGATTTGGTATCATCAGTACCCTAATTATTAAGAACTGGTAGCTATCTGAATCTCAAAAATCTCAAGCATAATTTCAAAGATTCTAAATCTATGGAATATTTCTGGAATTCTGCAAATACGTACAATTCCCAAGAATTCAATAGCAATATGGAGATTTTGAGGCAAAGGAATCAATCAATGTATGATAGACTCAATCTAATAGGCCCAAGAACATGGGTTAATTCATTGTCTCCCGTCCCAAGATTCGGAAAGAATACTACAAATCCTGTAGAGTCGATGAATTCCACATTAAAAAATTCATCGGGCAAGATATTACCAATTTCATCATATCCATAAATAATTATTCCATGGGTATTTTCAATGAAAGAAGGCTAAAAAGATTTCCAACACCAATTATTGATAAATGCCTAAAGGTTTTGAATAGAAATATGACCCACGGATCATTACTTTCCGTAGAGCAGTCTAATAACAATATATTTCTTGTTGACAATAGATTTACGGTGGATATAAACAATAAAACATGTGAGTGTAAAGTTGGCTATAATCTTGGAATTGCTTGTAAGCATATATGCGCCGTTATTGGAAATTACAACTTAAATCAGATCGAATATGTTTCTACAATTTATATTTCGACAACCAAATTGATAGCATTCCTCAGATCAAGTCTGTAATTTGCTATGATTATCCCTACTCTGCTCAATGATGCTTACCTGTAAATGTGAATGAGCCAATGCCAGGAGCTTCAGAATGGATCCCAGACTCCAAACCAGACTGAAGCTTTCAGGAAAAACCACGTTCTGATGTAGGAGTATTGCACTCTAACATCCACAGTCGATTGAAATAAAAGCTGCAGAGTACATAAGGATGAGAATTGATCTCTCCTTCTTGGCCATGTGGCCCGCGTATTTCATAAAATAAAATTTGATTTTTTTTTTTTTTTAGTCAGCAATAAAGATGTAAAAGAAATTCTAGGAGTGGGAGAAGTGATAGGGAAAAAACTTGCCGAAAATGGATATGACAAAGCCTATTCACTTCTTACCAAGTATTTAGATGGTAAAAAAGATAAGTCCAATTTTGAAACCTGGATGAAGGAACTAACAGGTTGCAATTCCAAGCAATCTAGTGATTGCTTCGAAGCAATCGATACCTGGGCTAAAACTATTCTGTTAGTATTCTTTTAATTCTTATATAATCAATATTGATTTTTAGAGTTTATAAATCCTTTAACATCTTCTGGATTGTTTCGATTGTTTTGAAATATATAGTTAATAGTTTGATTTTTATGGGGACACGAAATATGTATAACAGATGACCAACCGTTAGTATGGTTAGGACAACACAAAGAAGCATCAAGTAGATTAATGAGATGGGCAATGCAATTACAAGAATATTCCCCATTTATAAAATTCAAAGCGGGAAGGGCAAATGCAAATGTCAAAATTCATTTTTCCAGACTTGGTAGACCAGGAAATGCAACATGCATGTCTAATAGTAGCGGGAGACCTAGATTTTTGCCAGTTGCATAAAGATCAACAAGAAGACGAAGAACTAAAATCGAATACGTAAAAACGGGAAAAACAAGAGCATACGAAAAAGATCAGAAACTCAAGGAGCATATGGACAAACATCGACATCGATACATAATAGAAAAGGATTGGTTATTAATCATGGATGGAGAAAAAAGATTAATGTGCACACCAGAAAATCGACGCAAAGAATTACTAACGCAATACCACGACGGAAGACTTGACGGACATGTCATCAAAGAAAATACTAGCGAGAATGAAACAGAAATACTTTTGGCCTGCGTTAACGGAAGATGTAACCGAAACGGTAAAGAACTGATAAACATGCGCAACAAGAAAAAATACGGGAGCAAAATGGAAAGCCGCATTAACACCAATGCCTGTATCAGTAGAGCCAATGACAATGATATCAATGGATGTAGTCGGAACATTACCAGAATTAGACAAAGGAAACATTTACATCTTGGTAATTACGGATTATCTTACCAAATTCCCCGATGCATTTGCAATGGCGGTTCAGAAAGCACGAACAATAGCTAAAATCCTAGTAGAAGAAATATGTTGTAGATACGGAACACCAAAGCAAATACTGACCGACCAGGGAACGAATTTTATGAGTGAAATAATGAGCAAAGTAATTAATTACTTCAAGATTACGAAACTAAGAACATCGCCGTATCACCCACAAACAAACGGGATGACGGAAAGATTTAACGGAACCCTTATGCAAATGTTATCCAACTACGTGGATCACCATTAGCGAGATTGGGATGAGTACATACAATTATGTTTAATGGCCTATAGAATGTCAATCCACACGACAGCAAAAATGAGCGCTTTTAAATTAATATATGGAAGAGAATGTAACATGACAATGGACCTAGAATACCAACCACCAATATCTCAATACATGGAAGTAGAAGTTTATGTCACAAAATTTAAGAAGAGAATGCAAGAAATTTGGGAAACTGCAGGATTGAATATAAAAATTCTATCAGGAAAGTTATAACACCAGATACCTCACCTACCTGATCGATGAGGAATTGAACATCTCAAGATCACTGAGAGATAAAGTACATGAGCTAAGAGCTCGAATTCCGAGGTACTATATACCACACGACCCGATCGCGGTACATTTCGAATCCTCAGTAGAAAGCGATGAAGGGTATGGTGGCCAGGAAGAAACATTCGTCTAAAATGTAACGAGTGAAAGGATACAATCCATAAAAATTCGGGAACTGTATCCCAAACAAAAAATTAAGGAGTATAATATTAATAGTAAAGGGACTGTAACCCACTAAATAAATAGGAAATGTATTCCGAAAATATTTATAATTGTATTCGTATAAGCCGCACTGTAGCGCAATAATAATCCATGTAAATATTGTAGAAAATGAGAGCGAAAACTGAGGAATCAAATAGATCACCAAAAGTCGAACTAGAAGGAGAAATCGAAGTAGAGATAGTAGAAGGAAAGAAAACTATTAAAGAAGAAGTACAAGAAGAGAAACAAGAGAACGAAAGATGGAGAGATAACCGAAAGATGGTCAAAGTGTTGAAGAATATAAATTATTAGAAGTAAAGAAAGAACTAGAAGAGGAAAATGAATGGCTTCACGAACAAAGAAAGCGAAGGAAGAACTGGGAAAAGATCGCAGAAGAATTATGGCAAGAAAGAGCGAGCACAAAAGCAGAAGAAGTAATCAACGACTACTGGAAAACCGAAGCAAAGAAACACCAAGAGAGCCTAAAAGAATTACGACATCAGCTACATCAAAAACAAAGAGAATGTGAAATAATGAGAAAGATGAGTAAGAAATACCAGGAAATAGACGGTGAAAAGAAGGACGAAAGAGAGGAAAGACGAGAAAACGACTTCCTCCAAATAATGAACAACAAGAATCTCAATAAAGCGACACGAGAAATAAAAACGTTAAAAGAAAGAATAGAAACCTTGAAACAAATACACGAGAAAGATAGACAATTAGGAATGATGTCTGGATTAAGAAAGAGTAATAAAAGCGGAAACAAAAATAAGGAAAAAACATTACTTTACACCCTAACTAAGTCCTGATTGGACGAAATCGACTATATAAGGAAAATACTTGGTTGATTCTCTCAATTTTAAAAAATTTCATACAGGTAAAAATTAAAAATATTTTAATAAATGTTAAAAAATTTCATACGGGAATCTAGCTCAGCACTCCTCCAGTTTTAGAATATCAAATTCGACATCTGAATACTACTGACTTTTAATTTTAGCAATCTATTGTATCGATTAAACGGAAGAAAGTAAATTTTAATTCTATTTTATAACAATCGAATACATAGTGATACTTTATGTATGTAATGGGAGTAAAATATTATGATATGGATTAACGATTTATACTTCTCTCTTCACGTACGGACATCCAGCGACGGTACCGCTTAAAGGCTTTGAATATGAACACTATGGTCGAGAGAAATAACGATAATGATAACATTGGAATTGGTCATATAGAAAATGTCAAATCCGTATATGAACAGGAAGGAGAGAGAATTTGAGGCAGGATAGTGTTTGACGTCCAGAGATGTTGGAATCTCTAGGGTGATATGAATAAAGTGATGTAGATGCACTTCGAGTGTGCGACAATACCCAGCAAAGGAAATTTCGGGCAAAATGAAAATCGAGAGACATATACCATTGATTTGGAGGGCAGGTTTAAGATGAGTCGAGGGATTGAGAGTGTCATATTCAGAGCACAAGGGGTATGGTCGATGGATAGATTTTGATTAGAAAATTTTCAATATTTTTGATTGATATGCCGAATTTGTTTTTTCATTAAATTTTAAGTTTTTTTTGCATAATATGCATAAATATAGGTTAACCGGTTTATTTTTCTAGTTTTCTAGACTATGTTGAAAGAGTTACATTAGAGCAATTAATTTTGATTTCCAACGTTATGGCAGAGTGAAATTCCACACCATAGGCAGATTAGGGAGATTCTGTTTTTTTCGTTTCGAACTCGAGATTATCGACACCGCCATCATTTGGCGACCAGAGAAACTTTAGATAGTCTCGTAAGGAACTCGTTATCTTTAAAACCATCGTTTTTCTCTCATGTCGACAGATAAAAATTTCCCATGGTTAATAGCCAGACCATCCATAGAAGCGAATTCTCGACAAATTAGCGCAGGTTTTAGATTCTTCACAGTAGTAGAGTATCACATCTCCGCCAAATGTACATTACTTCTAAACATCCGGTTGCATGAATTTACTTGGCTTAGCATTTCAAATATCCATCGGTGGGAAAAGAGTTTTCATTTTTCATTGATATGGTTTTGCGCGAATCGCTACAGTGTAGGTTCGATAAACAACGAACGTAAACAATCACGTAAACTAACGTAAATTCCGTCATAAAGGATAGCCGACAGTGTG
Source organism: Schmidtea polychroa (assembly GCA_959609185.1). Lineage (NCBI taxonomy): Eukaryota > Metazoa > Platyhelminthes > Tricladida > Dugesiidae > Schmidtea > Schmidtea polychroa. Next base: position 69,157 of record CAUHTR010007864.1, read on the forward strand.
CATAAATATGTTTACTAACCGGAAAATATAACAAATGTAAATCATACGAATAATTTGCAATATAAACACCGTTCTATCGTTTGATAAACAAATTATCGATGAATGAATTAATAAATTTTAATAAATAACTGTTCTCAAAATAAAGATAAAGTGTATTTTCTTTTGACAAGAATAGGTTGGGGGAGGACGATATGGAACTATAGAAAGTTATGACGCCCTGACGACAGGACAGTTAAAATAATTCATCAAGCGAGAACATAGATTTCATGATAACAAAATACTATTCAGCTAAATCGAGTTCGTAAAAACCGAAGTGAAATTCTAAGTGAAATTCTAAATTCTAAAAAAAAATCCACCACGAATGAAATATGAAAATCCAATTGGAAAAATTTGTTGGAGGGACCCATATAAATTTAGCTTTTCATAAACAAGCCCCGAAGTATCATAATAGTCATTTTTGCATCATAGACGATACAATACATTTTCCTAACGATATTAACGAAATAAGGCTATGTCTGATCAAATTGATTTATATAAATTTTTATATATATAAATTCTTGACTACCTTCTATTTTCTTCATTAAATTCATGTACGGCGCATCTGATGCGACCATTTAACTCCATAATTGATTTAATGGTTGGGCTTTGATATATATTAATCGACAAAAGATACCAAATATTTTCGATTAAGTTTAAATCAGGACTGTACGGTGGCCATGACAAACAATTGATATTTCTACTTTGAATAAATTTTATAGACTCTTTAGACACATGGATTGGGGTATTGTCTTGTTGAAAAGTCATTTCATTTTTAAAATTAAGTTTAATTAATGGAATTGCAAATTTTTTAAGAATTTCTATATATTTCAATGATGATATGTTTCGTATACGTCGTATTTGGTATAATTCTAATGATCTGGAACGGATTAAAGACGTATAGTCCAGGCACTATACCAAAGTTTGGAATTCAAACATACCTTATCACGCACTGAATACGTAAATGCCAATGACATATGTGTTAAGATCAATTTAAAAATTTTTAAATTAATTAAAATCAATTGACGAAGATTATAAGTCAATTAATATCAGAAAATTTTCAGAATTTAAATTTATATCTTTCTACAATTTACTTAAATTCAAACCTCAAGAGCGAATTCAAACTTTATTAATAAATAATAATGACAATACTCTAACACGACTGTGGTACCTAATAAAAATATCAAAATAATTATAATTTTTTAATATAAATTATAAATCGATTTTAAAGATATAATATTTTTTTATAATTCTAATGCCTGCAAGAATTCAAATAAATATGGAAGCAGGATACAACTCTTATGTAAACTTTATGGTTAACAAAAATTTATGTAAGAATGTTTTATGAATATAAAATTAAATTTCATCAAGCTGTTAATGACGCTCCCGTCTGTTTGTTTTTAGGTTATTCTGGTCTAAATCCAAATTCTAATTTATTAATAAATGATTATACCCCCGAAATTTTAAACCTTTCCAGCGAAGAAATTCATCAATTAGGAGAGTTTAAATATAATTATATGATAAAAATGGCGAACATATCGAGAAGCAGCACTACCAGACAGGGTCTCAGTCTTCCAAGTTTAAGAAGAAGTGGAGGAAATAATAATAATTTGAATGAAAGGATTTATAGGAGAATATTAATGTTTTTATGTACTTTTTTTTTATTTATTTTTATACATATTTTAAAAAATAATAATTATTTTGGTATATTTATTAGGCAACATTTTTATTAGGCACAACACTCTAAGATCACGACCTTGACTACTGGTGGTAACGGTCGACTCGCACAATATATCTGATTGACATTAACTTGATTTGAGTTTCTCGACTACTTCTGATTTACTTATTCAATACGCAAGTTTCTTTCAACTGTTTACTGATTATCAACAATTTATTTTACTCTCCTCGTAAATTCAAATAGTTCACAAATTTATTTCTTGTCTCTGCTAACTTGTATTCCGTTTTAATACCCTTCCATCTGATGGGAATAATTGATAATTCATTCGTTTTCCCACCTGTTCCATAGAGCATTCCGTAATCTCTGACAGATAGATATTTTTTGATAATCCCATTTCTCGGATTTCCCATGCCCTTATTTCTCTTTATCTTGAGTAGGCCATCGAGATAACAAGATAATCAAAATTTTGTTTTGCTTTCTGTTAGGTTATATAGTTGGTGACAATATTTGTAAATTCAAACCTTTAATCTGGCTCCAAATCGTGTTTATTAATTCGCAATTCAACACTCTCGAACACAATAAGCTTTATTAATATCCACACGTAATAGTACAAATTTCAATTACAACCAATTGACTATAAACCAATTTACCACACAGAGCTTATTTCGACACTGCGTGAAGAATAGCCCTTTTTGTAACCACAACAATAATCACTAGCTGTCAACTACTCAATTACAGAATATATTGATCGATTGTTCTATTTGCTTTGACCACACAACTTATTTACTCCACTTTTACTTTATATTCAATTTTTTAAAAGATTCTTGTCACTTCTCTTTTCACTCTGCTTTGATTCCTCTTTTTACACTGTCGTCTCTAATTTTACTCCACTTTTGCCTTAAAATCTGTTCTGTTTTGTTCCTCAATCTGTTCCCAATCTGTTCCCAATCTGTTCTGATTTCTCGTCCACCAGTTTTCTTTATATAGTTGTTTTTGCTTGTGGCACTCCCGATAATTGAGTGTTTTTCCACTTTCCATCTCCTGCTTTCCCCGACTGTCCCATTTTTATCTCTGACAGCTGTCAAGTTGTTTTTCCCTTTTTCCTTTCTTGTTCGACCGCCTTCTCCCATCAATTCTATTATCACCGGCAAGCTGTCAAGATAAGGATATTGTTGTTTTCCTTTTTCCCTGATTTCAAAATTCCTTTTTCCTTTTTGTACTAATTAATTAGTACTGACCTTGATTTTTATTTTCCTGTTTGATAACTTTTATTTCCTTTCTCTTTCTCATTTTTGATTTCTTTTCACTTCCGTTTTCTTTTCTGAGTCTCTATAGATCGTCCCGTTTGTCATGGCGATCTTCCCCAAGGTAATTTTATTTATTTCTTTATGAATTATTATTTAGGTATCCTCAACATTTCTATTTTGCTTCTATTGCGCTTGTACTTGTTAATTAAGGAAGACCTTTTATTCAATTGTCTGCTTTTATTAATTTTCTTCTACTCTCTTCTCATTTTTCAATATCTCTTCCAACCCTATTTCACTGAGTTCCAGAAGAATACCCCATTCATTTATCAAAATTTCCCCCCAATCATTTTACGCCTTTAATAATTATTTTTATTTTATAATTTAGGTATCCTCAATAAATTTAAAGAAAATTTTCGAAATTCATTTTTAGTAAAGGTTTAATAAGAAAAGGAAACAACTAAATAAAAAAATAATATTGGGCCAGAGGGCTGATAATCGATAAATTAGTTAATTTTTTTGTTTTAATGATAATTTATTTCTTTTCAATGAGACAGCCCAAATTTACAGAAGATCAGATTCACTGCATACTCATAGAACCCACAGGGAAGGCCTAAAGCTGACTTCTTTGAAGTTTGGTGAGTACACTAGTGTGGTCTCAGCTAGCCCATTAGTGGTGCCTAGTGGTATGAGCAGTCTAACACTTGAGCCATGTTATAACGTAGCCAAAGAGGTTGAGTATTGGCTTGGTGCACAGGATGGTTCTACGGTTATTGCTATTCGGAATCCGGGTGGAGCAGAAAGGATGGATCTGTTTACCTGATGCCCGTGCAAAGAAATTTTGGAACCCGCTTGTAACGACTAACGAGTAGGTCTAAAACTAAGATAGGGCGTTACAGAACCGAATAGCTAAGGCGAAAGTTTGTCTCGGGGACTGTGAGGAGAATTTGATTAAATGGAAAAGATCAAGAGAAGGAAATGGCAATATACTAAATCGGAAAGATTATCAAAGATAAGAAAGAACTATCGTAGATTCGGAAATAGACAATAGATTACAGGAGGAAAATCCACGTCATTTTTGCCGGATCAAAGCAATCATTAAATTCAAATAAGCTGCATAAAGGCCGGGACTAGAACATCGGTTTAATTTAATCCGAAATTTTGTGATAAGGAACACTGTCAAAAAATGAAAATTTTAATAGCAGTCATTCATGGTGAATTAACTCCATGTCTTCAGGCAGAAGATAAGTGTTTAAGAATTTTATCTAATAATGAATGGATTCTCCGAAAAATTATTCTAAAATAGAATTCAATTGGAATCCTAAACCATGCTGCTCCTTAAAAGTCAAAGTTAGAAATAATTGGTATGCTGTATCGTCGGAAAATGTTGTAAATTATATTAATGTGACTGGATATTCCTCGAATAGTAATAAATAAAAAGAATGATGTATATGGAGAATTGTTTATATTTAAAAAAATATTTAATTAATAATATTTAATAACATAATTTTTAGGAATACTATTTAATAGTGTCTTGTCTAGTAACTGGAGTTATCCGTTATATAAGATACTTTCGATAAAAAAGATATAATAGACCTTATCAGTAACTTTCCTAACATCAAAATAATGAATCTAAAAAAATGTCAAAAATTTGAAATCGTCTTTGATGATTTTAATTCTGATTACATTTATGTTAATTATTTGTTTTCTCCACATTTGCACTTTTGGGAAATTATTAAATTTCTTTTTCAAACATTAAAATTTTGAGAATAATTTAATTTTAACCGGCCTACCCAAATGAACGTACGTGATACGACCGCTATAATATCGCCCGAACGCAACAAACCGTCTCCCGTACGTCCAGGTACAAACAAACTATACCCGAAACCCATAAAACGTTCGTCATACGTTCTTATACGTCAAGTTTGTTCTTGCGACATATAGTTTAGTATTTCAAGGTCAGTCGAAGCTAACGGATGTTTCCTGAATATTTTGTCTGGTATATTGTAAACAAGTATTGTTATTGTGAGATATAATGAAAAAAACCCGATGTTTTTTTACCTACTTTTTGAATCATAACCCAAAGGTAGGGAGGTTAAATCAAATTAGTAAGTCTGTATTGGTCTATCATGATAAATTTTGATGCATTCTTAATCTTAAACATCTTACTGCTTATTAAAACAAGAAACACTCACTTTACAAATTTAGTGTATTCTAAATTATACCATCATGTTTAGACTTCGTTTAACACAATTACCTGTAATTTAATTAGACTTTTATTGATTTATAATTTCAAATATATCCAAAGCATAAAAAAAGCATATGTATATAGAACTACTATAGAAATACTGTTAAATCAGATGCATTATAAAAATATTTGAAATTTAACTTCTTGGTTTTCCATATTCAGGATAATTTGAATAAATAATTAGAATTCTAATTGCAAATAGTATTATAGAATATTATCATAATCCAATAAAAATAGTATTCAACTATTTTGAAGATTAAAATGAATTTATACTTCACATTTATATATCAAATCAACAAGATACGGTAATAATTCAACCTCAATTCCAACATATATATGAGATACTTACTGCGATATGTTTTTAAAGCTTCTGCTACCAAAATAACAAAAAAATCTAATTTCATATATTTAATGATCATTCAAAATAATATCCATAATATGATATATAATAATAATTTAAACAAAACCGATTACATTATAAATAGTATAGATATTATAAATATTACTATTAAATTATTAAATTACTATCTTGAAAAGCATTAAATTGAATATATATATAATGAATCTAAAAACGTTCATTAATTGTGTTGCTTGTTATGGAATGAAAATATATCGGAACATTATATTTTAGATGGAAGGGAATTTCATGAACTTCTTGAATTTGCTACTTCAAAATTCGATATATATCTCTAAGAGCCGCATTTGCCCACCATATATTATATATAGACAGAAAAAATATAAGTAATAAATTACACTTTCCATTAATTCTAGTTTAATAATAAAAGGTACTAAACTTGGCACTGATTTAGATATTAAAAAATTGAATTGATATAAATTGTCTTTATGTGTGAGCATTATCGCACAAATTACTTTATGGTAAATTTGAATAGGTTACTGTTAATAATAAATTAAATAATTTAATTAATTCGATGTATGTAGATCTTGGGACATCAATTTCTTTTTCCTTGAAATAAAAAATTGTAAGCTGGATATACTTTTATCAGCAATGGTTCTCGATCAACTCCTTGACACTTCTAATTATGACCCAGAACATCCGTTGTATTCAAGGAACCTTGATTCTGTCATTGGAAAGCTTAAACACAAGAATATGACCTTAATACAAGGAATGGATGTTTCTTAGACCTAAATGTTATAGTCTATTGAATGGCAAGTAAAGCATTAAAGCTAAGGGTATAAACATTGAAAGTTACAGACTTTAAACATCATTCGTACTTAGATTGATATAGTAAAAACCAGATATTTACAGTACAACAAAAACAAATTACAAGTAAAAAATATTAATTATGCACTATAAAAATTATTAAAAAGGCATTAATGCTTACAATAAAAAAAGTTTCAGTAGTGAAAAAATAAAAGTGATAGGGATGTGATATGTTTAGGAAGGAAAATTGTATTAAAAATCTGTATTAAAAAATTTAGCTAAGAAAAATATCAATATATGCAAGTTTGACAAAGGAAATGGATTGGTAATTCTTGACCATGATTTATTTGTAAACAAGCTTAATGATATTTTGAATACTCCTTAGTTCGTGAAAGTAGAGATTTCTCGAAAGAATGGAATGCAGCCTCCTCTTAAAGATGAAAATTCGTTAAAAGAAATGCTGAATAAGTTAATTAAAAATAAGAAAATTGATGAAGAGTTGTTTAAATCTATTCGTCCAATGAGGTCACAACCAGTGAAAATGTATGGGCTTCCAAAAATCCATAAAAATGATGTGTCTGTGATACCTGTTTTATCCATGGTTGGTACTGCCCAATATAAAATAGCCAATTTTTTGGATGGATTATTAAAACCATTAATACAATCAGAATTTGAAGGTAAAGATTGTTTTGAATTTGCTTCCTGTAGTGCACAATATGTTAGACAAAGTGTGGATGAAATTATGGTTTCGTTTGATGTTTGTAGTCTGTTTATTAATGTACAATTGGTTGAAACTATTGAATTGTGTTGCTTGTTATGGAATGAAAATATATCGGAACATTATATTTTAGATTGAAGGTCATTTCATTAACTTCTTGAATTTGCTACTTCAAAAATCAATTTTCTTTTCAATAATGAATGGTATCAACAAATAGACGGAGTTACTATGAGTTCTCCTATAGCACCAACGATGGCTTCAACTTTTTTAGTAAGCTTAAAAATAAAATTGCATTTTTTCAATATTTGAAACCCCCGCTTATACGGTTGGGATAGCGTATGTGGATGGTATTTTTCTTATGTTTGAAAATCAGAGGCATGTTGAGCCGTTTTTGCATATATAGTCCACGTAAAACATTGTATTCAAATGTGAAAAGGAGAAAAGATCATCAATTACTTTCTTGGATTTCTTAATATAACGCAAAGAGAAACACTTTGAGACAGAGATTTATAGAAAACCAACTGATACTGGTCTCTATACTACATCCGAAAGTTTTTGTGAATTCAAGTTTAAGAGAAATATGGTGAAGGGGTTGATTTATCGTTTATGGTCTTTGTCTTCTACTTTTGAAAATTCAGTAAAAAAGTGTTGACAAAATGGTTGAATTGTTAATGAAGAACGGTTATTCAAAATCTTTTTTGTTAATTATGGTAAAAAGAGACTGTTGATAAATTTATTAAAAATCCTAAGAATTCATTTTTGAAAAAATCTGGGTGTGATTTTGTTGATGTGTGTGAGTCTAATAAGTGAAATAAATCAAATAGTATGGGTAAGGATGATGAGACTAAATTCGTGTTAGTATTGTCGTACTCAGAAAGTTTTAAGAATTACAAAAGAAAGATAAGAAAGCAGTTAGGAAATTCAAATAATAGGATAGTGTCAAATGCATGGAAAGTACGCAAAATGTTTATTAATAAGTTTAATTGTGTTCCGATCTCGTTTATCAGTTTACATGTAATGTGTGTAATGCCAAATAAATTGGAGAGACTTCCCGTCATCTTTGTATTCGAGCTCGAGAACATAATAGACCGAAGGCATTGACCAATATTAGTGTCCAATATTAATGTCAGGTATGTCTGATTTTAAAATTTTATTAAAAAATTTTGATAATTATTGTTGATAAAGTCATTGAATCTGAAAATTAATGTGCAGAATGCAATAAATACTTATATTTCAAATGATTTTAAATAATTTGTTATATATTGTTGTTAAATTAAATAAATAATAAATTATTAAATTAAAATTTTATGTTAAAATTTAAAAAATAAAATATTATTAGAATTATGATTTTTAAAAGAACGAAATATTTTTATTAAAATTTTTTTTATATAATTAATAATTAATACAATTAATAAATTTGTTTAAAAATCCTTAATTTATATAGTTATTATATCCTACCTGATGATAACAGGAAAACTGTCTAAATATATTGTGAAAAGAATGTTTGATTGGAGTTTTCTTATAATTAAATCGCTGCCATGTATGTTTAACTATTAATTTAAACAAATGATTAAAGACATCATTTCATTAAAAAAAATTATAATAATCACATCAATTTAGAAAAAGTAATTTAGTGGGGCTCATAAATATTTTCAAACCAAAAATAAAAAAAAATTATTATTATAATTTATTTTACTCCAGAATAATATATTAATGAGAAATTCATTGAATAAAAATTCTAAAATTATTAAATAAGAACTAGCGTTTAGCCAAATATTAAAGAGAATTAAAAGATTTTTATTGATTAGTGCCAATATATATATTTGCATTTGTTTGAGATGATCTCCCATGGGGTTGTCTAGCAAAATTTCAAACAACAGAAAAATTGGTGGTATGATATTGATTGAAAATAGAAAATTGAATATTTGTTATTTCTGTTTGACAATAAATCTTACTGTGTTTGGTTTTATTGTTTTAATAAAAGACAAATGGATTACGAACTATTTTAGCGAAAAAATTTAATTAATAACATATATATCGTATTTTGTTATTTTTCGTTATAAAATTTATAAAAAATTGAGTAATAAGAAATGCATTTTTGTGATAGTTTGAAATGTGTTGGGATTAAAATTATTTTCATCATATATTTACAATTTTCAGCTTGGAAGATCTGAGTTGAGTGTTTTCTTCAATAAAAATTATAATACAAGATAGACAACTTAGATAAAATATGCAATTTAGAATTTTCCCAAATTCTTCAACAATATAATCTTATGGAATCCAATCTATTTTGTTAAGTGATGGATTTTTAAAATTTCCGCTATTTTGAAACTTGTATTCATAGAAAAGCTCCAAAATTTTGCTGTTGACAGATTCTGAGTGTTTACATTATCGCGGAAAATCTTTGATTATAAAGTAGCACTTCTAATTGCATTAGAAGTTGTCATTTTTATATATCAGTCTAATATTTCATTTTTGGGAAGAAATTTTGTCAATTTTCTTTAATTTTCTCTCTATTTCTTAAAAAATTGATTGACTTTTACTGTCATTTTATTATTAATATTTGAATTTTTACTTTTTTTTTGCAAAATATGATTTCCCAAAATATGTAATTGTGGCATTTGTGCTTTGTAAATTTTGAGAATTTGGATCACAAAATATTGAGAGCTTGATTAGATTGTAACAATTAAGAAGGGAAATAATAAGCATTATCAAACACCAGGCCTGTTTAAAATTATTTGGGACTCAAATATTAAAAGCAGTAAAGTGCCAAGATAGGTAAAATTATTATATTGAACCTATATTTATGAAGCATATATATATATATATATACAGTGAAGTCTCTCACATCCGCCAAAAATGGGACTTCGAAAAAACGTGGCGGATATTAGAAAATAGCGGATATTAGAATCCGAAAAAACATTTTTAAAAATGTTGAGATAACAAAATCGAATCAAAATTCAAAGGTTTATTTAATAATATCAATTGCTTTATTTATTCATCTGGGAAAAACCAATCGATTTTATGAATAACGTATTTTATTTTTACAAAAAATGCGTGATTGTTATGAAATAATTATGTACATTTTTATAAAAATAAGTGTTAACTGTGCAATATTTATTTTCTAATCACCCAATTTCTTAAATTGCATTTTTCGTCCTTTTTCAAGGCCTTGCTTATTTCATTTAATCCAATAACACCATTAACGTCAAATTTTCCTGGTTGATTGAAAAAATCTTTGATTACTTGAAAAGCTTGATAAGCTTCTTTTTTAGTGATATTTTTTGGATTACCTGTGTCTTTATCTTCCGCTAAATCATCAACCTCATCTTTATCAGCACAGACACTTGTAATATTACCCTCCTCAAAATTGTTTATTGTTTCTAATAAGACATCATTTTCATTAAATTCTATTTGAAGAAACTCATCTTCCCTTATAGGATCAGTTACATTAGCTATGGAAATGAACTCATCGTAATTTTCAATATGACAATCCTCAGCTAAACTTGAATTTTCATTTATCTCTGACATGTACCAATTTGCATGTCTAAAACAATTGATGATACACATTTCGGTAATTTCGTTCCATGAAAAATAAATAAAAAGTATAGCATCTTTGATGGATAGCTTTTTATAGGCATTAAAAGTGTCCACTCCACTTTCGAATTTTTCTATAATGTCACATAACCTTTTAGATAAGAACAGAGTTTCAAAAGATTTAATTATACCTTGATCCAATGGTTGAATTTTAGCAGTTGCATTAGGAGGTAAAAAAATAACCTCTATCGATTTTAATTCAACGTCTATTCTATGAGCAGGACAATTGTCAATTATCAATAAAACCTTTTTAGATATTTTTCCTAATTTGAAATCCCATTCTAAAAGCCAGTTGTTAAAAATTTTAGCTGTCATCCAGGATCTGATAGAATGTTTATAATTTACAAAAAATGAAGGATCAAAGTTTTTGAAACAACGAGGTTTCTCAAATCTTCCAATGACTAAAGGCTGGTGTTTGTGGGTGCCAGTCATGTTGACACAAAATAGCACTGAAAGTCGATCTTTCAATAATTTAAAACCTGTTCGGATGTTTTTACACACTGTTTTCGATGGAATTAATTTATAAAAAAGACCCGTTTCATCTGCATTGTAAACATTTTCTTTACCATATTCACTAATTTTTTTTGAAAGGAAATCGAGAAAATTGTTATAATCAGATGAAACCTGACCATATGATTCTCCATGTAATCTTCTGAGTTTCAAACTGTGACGTGCTTTAAATTTTCTTAGCCAACCTTTTGATGCTTTGAATTCTGTTATTTTCAGATCGTTGGCAATTTTTAATGCTTTATTAGTCAATAAATCGTCATTTAAAATTGCACCCACTTTCTCTAATTCATTTATTCATTCTGATAAACGCCTGTCAATGGACTCATACTTTAAGATAGGCATTTTATGATTATTTACATATTCTGAATTTATATCTGATAAAAATTTTTTTTCATTTCTTTTAATGTCATTAATTGTGCGCCGAGAAATAGTTTTTTTAAACTTGATCGAAAATATCTCTGCAACTTTACTATCAGATATCTGTTTATTCATGTTTAGATATCGCAGAACATCAATTTTCTCTTTTATCGACAACCTTGTACATTTTCTTTTTGTCATCTTTAGGCTAAAATGAAAAAAATTAATGTAAATAATAATAGATGGAAACAACAATGTTAAAATTAAATATTTAAATTTAAATTATGCAATTAACAAGGAAATTAATAATATTATAACAAAAAGAACGAAAATTCCATCCATTTAAATTAATTTAAGAAATTTTATGTTAAAAATACGAGAGAAGTGTGGCGATTATTAGAAACAGGTGGATATCAGAATTTTCTCATATAAAATTTTTTCATGTGGCGGTTATTAGAGCGTGGCGGATACGAGGATGATCGGATACGAGAGACCACACTGTATATATATATATCGTATAAGCCGATCCTTAAAAATCCAAATTGGATTGAATTTCAATCAGATGAAAACCCTGGTTTTATGCTGATTACAATAATAAAATTAATCAAGTGTTAATGCTGTTTATTGTTTTTATTAACAAAAATACATTTACTGTTGATGTTTCAAACGCTAATATAATGTAATGTCAATTCTAAAAATAATTAGTTATAACATTTATTAAATCCTTGAACGTCTGATTTATTATAAAACAAAATATTACTGAAGTTTAGTATTATTGACTATTGTTAAATGTTATTTATTTTTAAAAATTTCCTTAGCCTATCCACCACTTTATGGGAAATTTTTTCGAATAAATTTCTCTACTAATAATACACTATGATTTAAGGTATTCATTTAATAAATTTTTTAAAATTTTATTTACCACTTGTGCTGTAATGGCGCGATATATACGTCGATTAGTATTTGTAAAAAATGCCGATATAACGTGTATAGAACGTAGGGTAAATTTTGCTAAGTTGGAAGTTATATCAACAAGTTATATATTGTTTAGTGCCAGACTTGCTAAAATAAATAAAAATAACATACCATCTCACTGCGAATTTCTTTGGACTGGTTCACCGCTGTTGCACAGTGCAGGATTAACCATATTGCAAATGTTTCAATTGAAACGGGCCCACTCGTAACTTAACAAGTTAGGGGGCTGTTAAGTTAGTATGTACTTGTTAGTTTCGAGGATGTTGTGAAAATGTTATGTTTGGGGGTCGTTATTCGATGAATTGTTATTTAATAAGAAAATTGATGAGCCCGAAAGAGTCTCCGTTAAAACTTGTGGCGGGACAATCGGGGTGCAGGCTGTGTTTTGTAATAAGATAGTATCAAATTAAAAATAAAATTAATAATCAACAATAATACTTATTGTACCAAAACTTTTATTAACCAAAACCAAAAAAATAATACTTTGAAAATTAATACTTTGATTCCGAGATTAATTCGATCGTCAAGGGATAACGCAGTACAAGGATTGGAATGGTCAAGATTGGGGGAGATTTTCAATTCGATTCCGTAATAAATTCGATTGTCAATAGATAATACAGTACCAAGATTGGGGAGATTTTCAATTCGATTCCGTAATAAATTTGATTGTCAATAGGTAACACAACTTGAAACTAGCGTTATTTTCTGTTTAATTCAATCTTCTTATATTTAGATTATTTATCGACTTTTTAAATTTTGTAATTCATTTTCTTTAGTGATAATTTACTATGATAAAAAAAAAATAAAAAACCTATTCCACGTGCAACGTGCAGAATTGTTATTTGCATTCAGACCATACAATTAACAAAATCAAAAAAAATAAAGAATTACAATACATTACAGGGGCCTACTATGAAATTAATAAATTTACAATATTTGTCGGCTAAAATAAAATATAAAAAAAACATGGTTCTTATTATTTTATGTAAGATGATATAACCAGATAAGTCTTGTATCTCTTACAGTCGGGCCAAGATGCACATCTATAAGCTGTAGCATGGACTCCTATATTATGATATAGAGTCCATGGATGTAGGCATTAGTAGCATGTATGTACCCGATTGTATATGAACAGACCGGGTGATGGACCTACGGTCGTTGGCATCGTTGGCGCAGCATATAATTATATCTGGAAACTTGAAACTTTCTTCAGTCAACTGAATACGACCACAATTTATATCTGTATATATGGTTATATGAGATAAATAACTTGACATATTGTATTTATACAAGGCAGCAACAGTTTGCAAAAGAAAGAAACGAGATCAGAAGCAACAAATTTAGCGAATGACATGGATAAGTTGGAAACAATTCTAATATTACATTGTTTTATCAATTAGTTCCCCGGCCTTCTTCCCGCAGCCCGGTGCGAGAGACCCCACTTTGCATGTGTTCGCCATGCAATAAAGATTATGTTATACAGATAGTATATTTCAAATAAGTAAATTGACAAACAAATAAAAGGTAATTCAAAATTCTGTAAAGATGAACTAAATTGAAGGATACCAATTAATTCTGTAATTCTGGTAATTATATGAACTATGTTTAATCAGAAATGATAAATTAAAATTGAAATAATCTATATAAGCCAATAAATATTTAAGTAAATAATAATAAAATTACTTACATAAGTGACAGAGAAAATTACTAATTTCAATTGACAAACATAGGTGCCCACAGAAGGGGCAAGGGAGGGTCAAGTGTAAGGTGACCAGATTTTTAGATGGGCAAAGCGGGACAACTTTGAAGGAGGGGGGTATCAACAAAAGTTTTCATATAGAATAAAAATAATATGGTAATATTTTTTGATTTTTAACATAAGTAAAATTTATAAATATAAAAAATTGAATAATATTTTATTCCTTGACATATTTTCTATTCATTTTGACGTGGGATAAATCATGAAAAATCGGGACTGTCCCACCAAAAGCGGGACGTCTGGTCACCTTAGTCAAGCATCACACTGACTTCACACTGAAATATATTTTTACATTTAATTAATAAAAGTTTTTTAATTAATTTCCTTTAAAATAATCGAAATGAAAATTGATAAATAATAAAGAATCATAAACAAACGTGAATATTTGCTTCTTACATCCCACTAATCTATATTAATTAGAAAAATTCGAGTATGAAAATATAATAACAAAAACTGTAATTGCGTACGGTTGTTACTTAGAAAATTTGGCGGTGGATGCTCTATTTTGGTTTGCTTATTGGAAAAATAAACCTAAAAAGGAATATGAGAATCTGATGTTTTCAGATTTACAAGAGCACACGACATTATTTTTTTCCAGCAGTTTTCTTAGCAATTTTCTTAGCTCTTACAGTTCCCACTATCTCCTGCAAAGTTGAAAGATCGTTTAGCACTCTTAGAATTCAGACTTGGCTACGCTTGACTATAGTAGAAAGTGGATTAGGTGGCTTGTGCATATTGAGTGTTTATCAACAGTTAATTAAGGAAATGAAAGAAGAGTACATCTTGAAAATTCTAAGATAAGAGGAGCTTGTAGTTTCTTACACGCAATAAATTTATGATGCTAAAAAGTTGATTTTAGTTAAACCATCACAAATTGTGGGAAAAGTCTTTTCTGCTAAATTATTTATTGTACCGTATTTTTCGGACCATAAGGCACACTTAAAATCCTTTCATTTTCTCAAAAGTTATTGTGAAAGAGTTGAATAGAGTTAAATAAAGTTTGACTTATCGAAGTTTTGTGTCATTTAATGTGTGCGCCTTATATATGAAAATAAAACCGTTAGCAGTCGATCAATGATATTGCGCCTTATAACACTGTGCGCCTTATGGTCCGAAAAATACGGTAATTGATTAAAAAAATTGATTAAAGGTTTAGAAACGCCAAATATCAAAATAGGAAAAATAATTAAAATATCCATCCACCCATGTCAATATTAAATTATTGACTATTAGGACTAATTTTATGATTTTTTTCTCCACGTCAGTAAAAAATTTTGGCGGGCGCTCATGTCGACAACATAATATTTTTATTCTTATGTTATCTGAAAAACGATTTCCCTATATTAAGTGTTGCATATTTTGTACAATTTGACATATTATTTCTTAAATTATATTAAATATTAAAAGTCATTTAATTAAAATTGAAATTTTGTATTTTTGAAATTTTGTCAATGACACTTTGATACCACTATTCAAATTTGGAAAATCATATATTATCAATTTAATCCATGCAGATTAATGCAAAAATTATATTTATAACTGTTATTACAAGTAGGTAGTTATGTGGGGTCCAGATCCATGTGAGGTCCAGACCCAGATACCCCCCTATTTTTTTAAAAATTTTTAAAAATACCCCCCCCCCCCATACTTTTTTTTAAATTTAAATTTTTGTTTAATTACCAATGACGTAATAATTTTAATTTTTGTTTTAATTATCGATTATGTCATAGTTTTAATTTTTGTTTAAACTATCGATTACGTAATAATTTTAATTTGTTTAAATCGTTGATTACTTAATAATTTAATTTTATTTAAATCATCGATTACGTAATAATTTAAACTTTTGTTTTAATTATCCATTACGTGATAATTTTAATTTGTTTAAATCATCGATTACCTCATAATTTAAATTTTTTAAATAGTTTATTACATCATTAATTTTTTTAAATTTTTAAAGAAATTTTCATGTCCGAAAATTTTCATTCCGAAATTTAATTTTAGTACACCATTTTTGAATTTACACATCTTTTAAACAAATATACATTTATCCCAATTCATTCATCTTTATTGAAATATTTACAAACCAACATGTTTTAGTTATCAATAAATCGAGTAAGGGTAGGAAATTATTTAGAATCAATAAGTAACACACAGACCTTAGTGTAATAGATGTTAATACATATTACAATAAACCGACTCACATGCGTATACATATATTAAACCACACACATATTAATATTATTATTCAATACATACAAGTCATAGAGGATAAGCACATACCAATCAAAATCATGCATTGATATGGTATCCTTATTGCATATGAGTAATACCAAAACTATAAAATTCATTACATCATTAAATAATATTCTATTACAGTATTTTAAACTATATTCAATCACTAATTATAGTAAAATAATAAATTATTTCAGTTAATGATTAGAAAAATATTACAATAAATCAAACAACATAACGAAATCTTTCAATAAATTACAATAATGTTATAAAGTATTCATAAAGTTTCAATAAAGTGGGAAATTATTTCGGTGAATGGCAGCAATTTAATAAATAATTTACACTAAATTACCACAAAATTATGAAACATTTCATTAAATTACAACAAAGTATTAATATTGCAAATTGCAACACAGTAATAACATATTTTGGAAAAATTTAATTTGTAAAATATTTAAGCAAATTGTAACAAGATTATGAAAATATTGCAACAAAGTAATAACATACCGATGACTAGTTAACTATATATGTTTTAACACTGTACACAAAACTGTTCATATTTTTATTAGTGTTTTTTATTTGGGGTATGTGAGATTTTATATCAGGGTATTAAATATTTATATCAATTCGAATTTCTGTTTGTCACAGTAAGTATCATTAAATAAAATTTCTCTCGGTTTTATGAACTTAAAAATAAATTATTATTGAAAATAATAAATCTTATTGGTAAATATATTATTTTTAAAGTTTTTTCATTTCTCAACTGTGTTTCTCAATATTCTATAAATTGATAATATGTTGATGCACTACTAAAACCTACTAATTTCTACAACTAATTCATAATTAATTTGAATAACATGTTAATTTAGAATTCTTAAATATAATAAAACTTATGATTTTTAAATATTATTTTACAAAACATAATTTAAAAACTTTGTAAGTTTAATTTTAATCTATTTTAAAAAATTAAAATTTCTATTTATAATAAATGAAGTTTCATAATTTTTGAAAATAATGAGTGGTAAATGTGAATAATTGTCAACTCAAACAATAAATAGATAGAATTTAAAACTCTACAAAATGATATCATTATTTATTCACACTCAAAACATCATTGCCCTTTACATCCAAATTTTATATACACATTTAAAAAACATAAAACTATACTTAAAATCTATTCTCATATTAAAACTAAACATTTATTAAAATCCTGAGAAATTCGATCGTTATCTATTGGTGATATGACCTAACCTATAGAAATTCGTCAACATTTAAAAGTAAAATTTTAAGAAATTATGTCAATTTTGGGTAAATAAAAAATGAGCTTAAAGCGTATATATATATATATATATATATATATATATATATATATATCATTATCACGTATATATATATATATATATATATTATCACATGTAAACCCTCATACTATTTTTATAAATATTTAAACGATAAAAATCAATACAAGAGAGGACAAGGCAAAGTTTATGCATTTAGTACTGCCAGGCCTAATGAGCAGTGACCAAATATCTGTGCCTGAAAGGCACGGTGTATATTTGTTCGCGTCCACAAGGGTCGTCTGTGCCTCCCCAAGTAGGGTCAGAAGAACCTGGACATTATAGTTCTCCGTACGGAACATTACGCCTAGCATGTCAGGGTAGTCAACTACCAGCACATTCGAAACATATTAAAAATATATTTCAAAATACATGACAATGCGTCATTGGCACTTTAACCAAATTAGTCAATGTTTTCACTAACAATAATATATATTTACAGAGGCATCCCACTAGTTGGATTACAACCGCCCACCACGACGATCAGCTTGTAAATATATATTAATTAAGGGATAAAGAGGGCCCCCCAACCCTATTATATTTAATTTACAAAATAATGTTTTAAAATGTTTTTTAATGATTCTCCGTCAGTTTTCTCACTCTTCTGGATTTCCCCTGGAATTTGTCGGTAATCTACCATTATTATTATTTAAATTATTATTATTATAATTATTAGTATTATTATTTATTATTATTATTTCTAAGATTTTCTGAGAACAAATTCTAATAATATCAACAAATTTGTATTTATTTTTCCATTTTAATTATTATTATCAATTATTTAGTTGGCGAAGTCCTAAACAAAGAAATCTATTGAACCATCTAATAAAACAGAATACAGTCATACCCCGGATAACGTTGCCCCGAATAAAGTTGTTTCGTTGTAACGTCGGTCCACCATTATAGTCATACCCCACTGTAACGTTGCGTGGCTTCGCTGTAACGATTTTTTTTAATAAAACCGTTTTTTCAAAAACTAAGCAAGCGGTGTTATTTTAAAATCTTTTTTTATATATTACATATTCTAATAAAGAATTAAATCTAATTTTCATAATATCAAAATTCTCTTAATCTTTTAAATCTATTTAATTGCGAATTTTTTTCTTAATTATAATTGCTTCGTATAACGTTGTTTCGGTTAACATCGCGTTTTTCTGGAACCATTTAACAACGTTAACCGGGGTAAGACTGTATGAACATCCTTTAAATTAATTAATTTTTATTTGGATAAAGAAATAAACCTAGTTCTTTCCGAATTTCCTTTATAAATCCACAGGTAATCACAGTAAGTTGGATTCATCTATAAATTTATATCACATTATTTATTATTTAAAGTTAAACTACCCATTAATGATTGAAATAAAGTTTCGCAAACAATAAACTGTAGTTCTCAGAATAGAAACGAAAGAATTTTCAAAAAAGCCGCTAAAATTTTATCACAAATAATATTGAATAAATAATTTTGAAATTCTGTTCTAAAATAGAGTTATAAAATTATTTTATATACAAATTAACTTTACCTTGAATTTAAAAAATTAACTATAAAATTTGCTTTTATATTTAAACAAAGTTTTAAACAAGTTATAATCAAATTATTTTTCGTAAAATAAATATTATTACTTGAAAGTAATTTTATTTGTTATTGGAAATTTAGTTTTCTTATATAAATTATTACCAAAAATTTAATATCTTTATAAAAATATTTAAGCATAAGTAAATAACATTAATTAAATTAATCTTAATTTTAATTTATATCAATTCATTTAATTTATAAAATTATTTTATATACAAATTAACTTTACTTTGAATTTAGAAAACTAACTATTATTTTTAGTAAAAATCATTATTTAAATATGATGAACTATAAAATAAATATTATTACTTGAAAATAATTTTATTTGTTATTGGAAAGTAATTTTCTTACATAAATTATTACCAAAAATTTAATATATTTATAAAAATATTTAACCTTTAACAAGTACTTATCGATAAGATACTAATCTTAAAAGACAGAGATATTTCAGGGAAATTTGATGCTCTTTAGATGATTTTATTAGAGAATTCGCTTGGATATACAAATTATTGTCATTTAAATGAATTTACTGGTTTATTAGATTTTATAATTAGTTATCAGTCTCTTTTGACATTTATTTCTAAGATATTGTTGAATTTTATAATTGTAAATGAATAATTTGATCAATCACTCAATCAACTTGAGTATACATGTGTCTTTAAAAAAATAATTAAAATTAATTTATTTCAATTGATTTATTCAATCTAAATCAATTATCTACTATATCTTATTTCAAAATTCTTATTAATTTATTATCTTAGTTGATTCAACCTGAATGATCAGTATTTTATTTATTTACTGGATGATTAATGATTAGAATTTAAAGCTCTTTCTTGTCCATAAATTAAATTTTTATGATATTTATTTTGAATAATTTAAATTTTTACAATTATTTAATCAATTTTTATCAAGTTATCGATGCCTTGAGTTCAATTAATTTTCATCCAATTATTCAAGTGAAGAGTATTTTCTTTTAAAGATCTATTTGTTAATACATAGTTGTTGGTTGTTAGTACTTGGTACTTGGTAGTTGGCATCTGATTAATAGAGTTTAGTTGTAGATGATGACAAGAAGATATTGTATGTAATGAAGATTATTTTGTATTTAATTGCTATTATTTTTATGTGTTGTTAGTTGATTGTTGTTACTTGGTATCTAGTTGATAGTATTTTGCTGATAGTACTTGGTATCTAGTTGAAAAATATGTGTTCGTAAGTTACTGTGGTAGATGATAATAAGTTGTTGGTATCTTGTTGTAAGTATTTGGTATCTAGTTGTAGGTTGATATTTGTTAATTTCTCGATGGGGTTTGATGGTGTTTGGTTACTACCAATGGGTAAGTGGGAGGTTGAGTGTTACCAATAAGCTTACGACCAGTATCTTTACGACTAATATCATTACGACCAGTACCCTTAGGACTAATACCCTTAGGGAGTTAAAACATCTTGTCGGATAAACTCAGACAATATATAATAAAGCGAATCGACAATAACCATTTATTGAATGCCATTTTTACATTGCAATAATAAGTCAGTAGTAATCAATTAAAAGAAGAATGTTTTGTAAATTAGAATTCTATAGTCTTTCATTGTATTTTTATTTAAATTATTTTGAATAGCGCGGGGTTGTTTAAAGTAATTGAGTTGTCAATTATTTATTTTTAGAAAAGGAATTTTCTACTGATTGTAATTAAAATATACTTTTGAAGATAGATAAAAAATTAATTTAAAAAACATTTCATAAAATACAATGAAGAAGATTTAGTTGGTTGTTAGTACTTGGTTGTTTTTACTTGGTTGATAGTACATGGTACTTGGTAGCTGGTTGTAAGTACTTGGTATCTAGTTGTAAATACCTGATAGTTGTTGGAATCTGTTTGTTGAATTATCATTATTATTAGTATTATTATTATTATTATTATTATTATTATTATTATTATTATTATTATTATTATTATTATTATTATTATTATTATTATTATTATTATTATTATTATTATTATTATTATTATTAATATTTAGTTAATATTTTGCGTGCAAAATATAAAAGTTATGTCACTATAAAATATATTTGTAAATAATTATTGTAATATCACAATCTTTATGTGAATATTAATTAACTTACAACAATTCATTATTTGATATTTGTGACTATTAATTATGTTTAAATGTGCATCTTAGCGCTACAGCGGTTTAAATTTACATTTATATTGAGAATACATAAAACGCTAAAAATTCTATATATATAAATTAATGTTAATATTGTACATATTAGATCTCGATTCAATAATAAAAATTTTTTAAAAATTACTTTTTTTTTAAAACTATTTAAAATTTGCTTAAAGCAATTGCAAAGAATTAAAAAACAATATGGAAATATATTTAAAGCTTTTATGAATACTTTATTTAAATTTCTTAATTTTTAGTGAATGTCTGAAATATAAAGAGTGAAAAGAAACAGTAACTCTGATAATAGGCATTTTGAGAATATAAATAAATTAATTAATTAAATAAATAAACGTAAAATGAAATATTAAATGAATGTATATTATATATGGATGTTGTATGCAAATTCGTTATTCTTATATTACTCGACGAACCTATATGACCATATATTTCTCGCAAAGATATATTACTCCCAATGATCATCTCACTAAATTAGAAAAGAATTGTTACCCTATAATATATATTTCTAACTAATAATCACTTTAATTGGTCAAATAATAACCATATTTTTAAATATTTTGCTTCGAACAAATTTACTTTAAATGATAATTTCTATCAAGATTATCAATGAATATATATTGTTATTAATGACCATGTATTTCTCACGAAGTTATATAAATTATCAATGAAATTAATGTAATAAACATTAGATGAATAAATTACCTATAAAATGCGAAATATGCATATTTTTCTAAATTAACTTTTGCTAAATATTATTTTAAATGACTAAAAATGACAAAGTTAACCAATAAATTAGTTGCTCGAAATATACTAAAGATTTCTGCAGAAGTTACATTTAAAATAGCCTAATTTGTTCACGAAGTTCAGATATATTACCCAAATGAACATCCATTTCTTACTAAATCACCTCAGAATTCTTACCAAGTATTTCTAACTAGTATACATGTGCTTTAATTTGGTTATTAATACACCCTCGCGACATGTCGAGTGTGAGCAGTACAACTTAGGGGATAAAATATCGTGTCGGATAAACTCTTACGATATATAAGAACTTACAATATGCTACCCAAATGGTCTTTATTGATACTGATATTCACAAATTAACTAAAAATACTCAAAATGTGATTTTACTATATTACTTAAGAATTCAGTTACTTAAATATTCATATTTTTACTAAATGATTGAAATTATTTATGTATTTCTATCAACTATATAAAAAATTTGTTATGAATCCTAAAATTAAATAACAATATTTTAATTAAATGGTTCAGTCAAAAGAATGGATTTCTAACTAAATTGTCTATGAATTGGTAAATTTGTCTGGACATATTTTACTTACTTAAGAAATTGCTATATATTTAAAATAACCATGTACTTTTCACTAAATGTCCTAAAAATTAGTTATATGGCATTGTTAAATATTTTAAAATAAAAATAATAAAATGATATTATGTCAGTGTAAACTAATTAATTGTATGACTAATAAATTTACAATACAAGTGGATAATTAACAAAGACTTTGCAATAAATGATTACGATTAACAAAGACACCAGAAATATTATCTTTGCATTTGTTGGAGATGATTATGGCAGTAATATCAGAGGAGAATCAATGGACAGAAGAAAAGCATCATTTTCATTATTATTTATAATGAATATTTCATGAATTGTAAATTTCCATATATATAAATAATACTATTTTAAAAATTAATACAAATAATAATATTAATAAAACAAAATGAATTAATAATAAATGTGTTTTAATCAAAAAAAAGTATTACAATAAAACAATAAATTTATAAAAACAAATTAAAACATTTATTTACGAAACAATAATAACCAATACTACTGTAATACATAATGTCAACTTTAAAATATTGGTTAGTGTTTCTTCTGTTTTTCGAACATCTTCATGGTTCTTGCGAAGAACTTTTAACGTTTCCCATTTTGATGAACCCATGGGTATATTTCTTTCTGAAAAATCTAAAAATAATATTATATAGATTATTATAAATACCATACCATTCCTGAACTTTCCTTCATCATATCATCACCATTTGGTAGTTGCTTTCGCACCCAATATATTTAAACTTTAATTACAATTATCAAGATGATTTCATATATCATATTATTCGATGTTTGAAAATTTTCTACACCATAGCACCGTCATTACCATAATTCATTTGACTTTGATATAATATTGATTTGTATTGAGAACTTACATGTATACAGTACGATATTCATTAATCAGTGTTAGGCAGGCTTGACAATTGTGAACATTCTTCTCGTGACACTTAGAACAAACAATTACGTGACCGCACGGTAAAAACAAAACCGAAATCTCCTCAATCATCAAGGAGATTGACAAGGACTATCTTATAGTCGAAAATATTTTCATTAAATACATTATTTGCAGCAAAAGGCTTAAATAATAAATGCTGCTACCAAGAAATCATCATTTTATAATAATAATAATAATAATACTAATACATTGAAAATAAATAATAAGAACATTGGAAATAATTTTGAAAATGATAATAATAATACTTTATAAATAAAATAAGAATTTTGAAGAAAATAATCATGAAAATATTGAAAATTATGAAAATGTTAAAATACAATGAAAATGTTGAAAATCGTGAAAATATTGCTTAACTTGGACTACAACAATAAACATTCGAATACCCTGTATAAAATCCATCGAAATAATAATAATAATAATAATAATAATAATAATAATAATAATAATAATAATAATAATAATAATAATAATAATAATAATAATGTTAATAATAATACTTTGAAAATATATTTAAAAATAATAATAATAATACAATAAAATGATAATTTAAGCCTTTTGCTGCAAATAATGTATTTAATGAAAGAATTTTCGACTATATGATAGTCCTTGTCAATCTCATTAAAATTAAGGTTCTAAAAAATTAAATTAAATAAGGTAATTAAGGTCCAAATTTTAAAATTAAGTAATCAATGGTAAAAATTAAAGTTAAATAAGTAAATTAAAGTAAGATTTTAAAATTTATTAACAAAATAATAGAAGGTGTTTGAGAATTGAAATTTTTTAATGAAAATTTTTATGAAATAATTTTTTAAGTAATTTTTAATAGAAATTTTAATGAAATATTTTTCAATGGTAATTTTTAATGGAAATTTTTATGAAATAATTTTTTAAGTAATTTTTAATGAAAATTTTAATGAAATATTTTTCAATGGTAATTTTTAATGGAAATTTTTATGAAATAATAATAATAATAATAATAATAATAATAATAATAATAATAATAATAATAATAATAATAATAATAATAAAAATAATAATAATAATATATCAACCAAATACATACATAAAAAATTAACTAAACACATAAAAATAACTAGACACATAAGAAAACATATAAACATTAACTAACACATAAAAATGTACTAGACACATAAAAAAAACATAAAAATTTACCAAACAAATAACAAATGTATAGATATAAACTTTTATTTAATAAAATTAGTCCTCATCAGACAAAATAACGTCATCGATATCGATATCATCTTCTCCAAAATCTTCTCCAATATCTTCATTAAATTCTTCCTCATCTTCTCCAACATTTTCATCAAATTCTTCTTCAACAATTTCTCCAATATTTTCTCCAATATTTAATTCACTTAATCTTACATACCCATATGCAAGACTAGTATTTTTCCCCACCCAAACCCTTTTGTCATCTTTGTTAGTTAGTGCTATTTTTGTGTTTTTAATTGTAAAAATTTGATGATTTTTGCTTGTTATTTTAGTCTGAGGAACCGAAAAAATCTGGTTAGTGTTATAACAATCCAGGTATGACTGATGTTTTATGTCACTACCTTTCAATGTTACACCTTTAGCCTTTTTTGTTTCCTCATCACCCAACAAGCTATAACATTTAGGTCTAAGAAAACCCATTCCTTATATTTAAGACCTTTATTCTCGTCTTTGAACTTTCCAATGACTGAATCAAGGTACTTACTATATAAGGAATGACAACTATTGTAATTGGAAGTATCTAATAAATTATCTCGAATCATTGCAGGTAAAAGAACCTCGAGTTTACAGTTAATGACTTGAGGAAAAAAGAATCTGTATCACCTGCAACGATATTAATTTTTACAATTAAACTCATTGCGAAATGATTCCAAATCCTTATATTGCAATTCATACATTCTAAGTTTAGATAGATCAAGTACAGATTGACCAATGTAACTCGGTCTATCTAAACATATAGAATCTGAATTCAATAATGCCGCGATTAAATTATCGTCTATTTTAATAGATTTTTTAAAAGTCGGCTTTGAAGAATATTTAACTAATTTATCGGCTGTTGTACAAAGACGAAGATTCATTCTTCTCTTTAAATTTTCAAACTGTTTTGCCGTACAAACTGTTATTTAGCAATTTATAATAATTTTTATCTAAGTTATTTATGCTTTTTGACCTTAATTCTGTATTTGTATCTATATATTTTTTAAAAATTGGAGATTGCTTAAATCTTACACCCCTATTTACACGTGTTACTTTAACACCAAGTTCCAAATATAATTTTAATAATCTCCAATGAATCACATAATTAGATTTTGGAAGATGAGTTAATAATAATTTTTCAACCTTAGACCCAGTAGGTTTCATTTTTTCAGCAGCTACAGGGAAATCATCCAACTTATCATGAAGCTCAGAAGGAATTACAAGATCAACTTCAAGAGTGTATCCATAAGACAAAGATTCAAGATTTAAATTCCTACATTCATCCATTATTAAATCAAATCCATCAAGAACCCAACTAAATTCGCCACAAGGTAATGATTGACTTAAAGCCCAACCATAAAGATTGTTAATATCTATATATAGTAACTCGGTGTTCTCGTCGGTTTTTACGTAATGCTTATTCACATAAGTAAGACCGCCTCTTATTCCACCCTCATAAAAGCTAAACATTTCGTTTTCAGTTATGAGCTCAATTGGTTCATTTAAAGACATTAATGCAGAAGACCAAGACATACCTGGAATCCCGAAATAATTCAATGGTTCCAATCTATTGTGAGCAATGGATTTCAACCGAAACTGATGAAAGAAATCAGCCAAAAGAAAACAATCAAGTTTTAGGTAGATCATCATATAATCTAATAAAGTTACGCAATTAGTTTCTACCCAAATCTCCTGAGCTTTTTCATACTCAAGCTCAGTGACACCCTCCCAGATTGGTGGTAATTCATAAGTAGTTTGGAGAATATCTAAAGAAGTGGCGAAATTATAAGGGAAGATTCCTTTTTCAGACACTATAATACCAGAAAAAGCAGAATTAGTAAAAGGCAAAGAATTCAAAGTTTTGACTGCTTTAGCTAAAGAATCATTGACAAATTGATAAGAATCAATGAATCTTAAGCTAATTTTGCCTAAATGAGTAATCAAAGAAATAAATTTTTCAGTCGTTATTGGGATGCAACCTAAAGTCCAATTTTTAAATTTATTTAATCCGTATTTAAGTATATGATGCATATCGTATCCCTTCAAGTTATGAAATACGATAGGCAAAATTTTATTTATTTTCCTATTTATGTTACATGTACTACAAGCTGCACCCAAGTATTTCCCCGTAAAATGATCGTGATCTCTAACAGGATCGACGATAGATTTCAAACAAAGATAACAAACGAAGCACTAACAAATTGATGTTGTTCAATTTTCGTTAATTTAATCATAGGTTTCCTACCCATTTTATAATAAAAAGGAAGAACCTTATTTAATGCTATATCCTCTATAGCACTTAAAAAACTCTCGACGCAATCTAAACCTATGAACTGTTGATAAGATTTAGATCCGTCAAAGTTATTTACAAGTAAAAGACCAGCAGATATTGGCATGTGTCGTTGGAAATGAAGATTATCAGAAGGTAAAATAGCCTCAAAATCGGCATAAACTACAAAAGGAGGAGTTACTGTTTTCGACCAGTAAGTAAACTGCAATAATTTATTTTGAGGGAAAGTGTAATGAGTTGTTCCTAATTGATTACGTTTACATAATATTTCATGTTTTTCCAGTGCGTGTTTATACCTAAACCCATTCAAACACCGATGGCACCATAATGATTGTATGCGTGTAGGACAAGTAGTGTTGATACCACAATTCAATAACCTATTTAAATTACTTATAGCAACGTAATGGAAATTGTTTCCTTTATTTAATAGTAGTAAATTAATTACAGTTCCATTTAAAACTTTGGAACGATGTATAATGTCTAAATGTGGATGTTTTAAAACGTAATTATCTGTTAATTGTTTGCTATTGTCATAAGAAAAAACGTTAATTATTAAGCCGGGATTTTTGGCCTCAAATTTTCTAATGTCTTTTAATTTCATGGGTAAATCTAACGGATTATATATTAAGTCGGATAAATTATAACTGGATGTCCTATTTCTATATTGTCTAACAACCTCATCATATTTTAAAATAGCTAAAATGCTATATAAAAAACATGAATCATCGGTGTTTTTTATATTAATTAAACAATATTTATTTTTTAGATAAGTAGGTAGTTCAATGAAACTCCTACCAATTAATCCACTTAACCTACTTATTTTTGTTATAGTGAAGTGGATTTCTGTTATATTTTTTATAATCCAACTTCTTCCTAACTCTGTAATATTAGTTATTTTCTCATTTAGTTTCCTAATACCTTCGTCAAAAAATGTTGAAGTTAAAGGTTTTGCGTAATTGGAGATATAATTAACCTTTATTTCCCCGTCTTTTTCAAATTCGATTGTTATTCCGAATTGAATTTTGACGGAGCCTAATTCGTTAATAATATCTCGTAATTTTATAATTAATTGTTCAGGAAATATTATTTCCTTTATATTTAAGTCGCTAGTATTTAACTTAATATTTGATGGGTACCCCTTAGATCTTTTTGTATTATGGGAACATTACCCCCTATTTGTATTATATTTAATCCATCCCAAGAATCAAAGGAATTGAATAATCCGACCTGGGATTCAACAAAAGGCAATCCGACCTGGATTCAACAAAAGGCAATCCGACCTGGGATTCAACAACTAATCCGTCCTGGGATTCAACAACCAATCCATCATTGGATTCAACAAAAGACAATCCAGCCTGGGATTCAACCTCTAATCCGACCTGGGATTCAAAAGAAGAAGTATCTAATTTAATTTTTTTATTTGTATTATTTTTTTCTATAGTTGAGGGTCTTTTAAAAACACTAAATTAAGTAATCAATGGTCAAATATTTTAAATAAGTAAATTAAAGTAATAATTTTTAAATAAGTAATGTAATAAGCAAATTAAAGTAAGATTTTAAATTTATTAACAAAATAATAGAAGGTGTTTGAGAATTGAAATTTTTTAATGAAATTTTTTATGAAATAATTTTTTAAGTAATTTTAGATGGAAATTTTTATGGAATAATTTTTAAGATAATTTTTAATGAAAATTTTTATGAAATATTTTTCAATGAAAATTTTAAATGAAAACTTTTATGAAATATTTTTCAATGACAATTTTAGAAAAAATTTTTTGAAATAATTTTAGATTGAAATTATGTAAATTAAGGGATACATTTTTAAATTAAAGTAACCATGAGGTCCTAGAGAGCCACATG
Source organism: Schmidtea polychroa (assembly GCA_959609185.1). Lineage (NCBI taxonomy): Eukaryota > Metazoa > Platyhelminthes > Tricladida > Dugesiidae > Schmidtea > Schmidtea polychroa. The sequence continues at coordinate 98,432 of CAUHTR010007864.1, forward strand.
GCTCATCAAAGAGCCGCACTTGCCCACCCCTGGTATATAGTGTAGTGAGACATGTATTATTTAAATATTGCTTATAAAAAGAATCAAACAAGGTAGAATGTAATAAGTAAATATTAAATTTTGATTCTAAATACCGCCATCGAATGACACTATAAATTTTAATTCTGTTTACACCTATTTTGTGACACAGGTAAAAATGAACTAACCATGAAAATACAATTGCAACAAAAAATTTTTTTTTTAAAATTCAGTTGAAAAAATTTCAAAATAAAAAAATCGAATTCAATTTTCAAATTCAATTATCAAAAATTCAATTATCAAAGAGCCGCAGTTTACTCAACGAAGAGCCGCATGCGGCTCTAAGAGCCGCATTTGCCCACCGTTGGTCTATATTTTAAACTTCTATATTCGGTAAACAAGGACTAAATTAAGTAAATAAAGGGTTAAATTAAAGAAAATTATGACTAAGTTAATTAGATTTAAAGAATAATTACCTTTTCATTTAACACTACAGTGTTAATTTTTACCATTTTAGAATAATATTTTTTATCAAAGTTCTTATCTTGATTTATTTAATTTTAATTGAATGTAATGACAAAATAGAGCGTGTTGTCTTCAATTTTAATGAATTAATTTGAAAGATTATTTAGATAAATTTTGGTGTTTAAGGTATTCATTAGTAATTATTTTTTTTAGAGTTGATGGTTTTTGTGAATTTTTATCATTTTCGTGAATTTCATGTGGATTGAATGAATATTTAAAAATTTTAAGTTAGTTCTAAGATAAATTTAATTAATTTCTTGATAATTGGATGCATTTTAATTGATTGGTTTTTTTTTTAAATAAAAATTATTTTTAATGACAGTCAGGTTAATAATCATGTGATAGGATATAACTTTGTAATAATATTTTTTTTCATATTTCTAAGAATTTCATGTTGATTTATTAAAAAATTTAAAGTTTTAATGATGATTTTAATTGAATTTCTTGATAATTTGTTAAATTTTAAATAAAAATTAATTTTTTTTTTAATGACTGTTATGTTAATAATTAAGTAATTGGTTTAATTTAGATGACTTTGTAATGCATTTGACTAAATAATTTTTTTCAATAATTTTCTAAGAATATTTACACATTGATGAACTTTTTTAAAAAACATAAGCTAAGAAACCAGTTAACCTTATCAAGAACTTTAAATTTACTTGATAATTTACAGAAATAATATACAAAATTTAATTTACAGAAATAATTTACAAAATAATATACAGAAATTTATGATTAAGTTTGCTTTTATGAACAATCAATATATATCATCTCTAGTTAGGTATTTGATAGGTGAAATATTTGTAGTAAATAATAAGTTTATTATGTCTTTGTTACATAACTCGACTTTAACGTCAAAATGTGTTTTTAAAATAAATTTTAATTTTAAAATACCGCAACGTAATATATTTTTTCCCTACCCTTCCTTGATTATGATTGGTTAGAATTTGTTCCTATAAACAATAATAATCTATAAACAATAATCAATCATTATTCACATTTAACAAATAATTAACCTTTAAAAATGAATTCTTTAATAGAAAACGTTATGAATGTTCGAGAAAAAATTCAGGAATTTGGTAAATTTAAATTTATTTATTAATTAATTTATTAATTAATTTATTAATTAATTTAGATAATATTAATGAAGACAATTTAAAATCGAAGATTAAAGGAAATTTGAAAAGAAAAAGTAAACATAATTTTAAAATTTATTGATTTAATTAATTAATAATTTAGGTAATACGAATAAAGAGAAAAATTATGTCAATATGTCAATAAATCGAAATGAAAATTTACAATGTAAGTATTGATTACTTTTTTATATAATTTAAAGGAAATTTAATATAATTTTTTATTTAATTAAATGTTAATATTTTTAATTTAGTAAATTTTTATTTTTTAGTAAATAAAATTTGTAAATTTTTGCGTAAACATTTATTAAAATATTTCATTTAAATTATATATATATTTTTTTTTATTAAATTTTTATTTTATAGGTATACTTTATCCAAATTATTGTTCATCGAAAGAACATGATAATAATTGCCATTCTATAATGGAGAATTATTACACGAAAAAATATTATAATAAAACATATTTTATATGTCCCGTATGTAAGACTAGTGACCCTGTAACATAAAGCGTTTTTTATAATAAACATAAAAATCATTTAGATAGGTTTAATTTTAAAAAAGATAGTGTTTTTAAAAGACCCTCAACTATAGAAAAAAATAATACAAATAAAAAAATTAAATTAGATACTTCTTCTTTTGAATCCCAGGTCGGATTAGAGGTTGAATCCCAGGCTGGATTGTCTTTTGTTGAATCCAATTATGGATTGGTTGTTGAATCCCAGGACGGATTAGTTGTTGAATCCCAGGTCGGATTGCCTTTTGTTGAATCCCAGGTCGGATTGCCTTTTGTTGAATCCCAGGTCGGATTATTCAATTCCTTTGATTCTTGGGATGGATTAAATATAATACAAATAGGGGGTAATGTTCCCATAATACAAAAAGATCTAAGGGGTACCCATCAAATATTAAGTTTAAATACTAGCGACTTAAATATAAAGGAAATAATATTTCCTGAACAATTAATTATAAAATTACGAGATATTATTAACGAATTAGGCTCCGTCAAAATTCAATTCGGAATAACAATCGAATTTGAAAAAGACGGGGAAATAAAGGTTAATTATATCTCCAATTACGCAAAACCTTTAACTTCAACATTATTTTGACGAAGGTATTAAACTAAATGAGAAAATAACTAATATTACAGAGTTAGGAAGAAGTTGGATTATAAAAAATATAACAGAAATCCACTTCACTATAACAAAAATAAGTAGGTTAAGTGGATTAATTGGTAGGAGTTTCATTGAACTACCTACTTATCTAAAAAATAAATATTGTTTAATTAATATAAAAAACACCGATGATTCATGTTTTTTATATAGCATTTTAGCTATTTTAAAATATGATGAGGTTGTTAGACAATATAGAAATAGGACATCCAGTTATAATTTATCCGACTTAATATATAATCCGTTAGATTTACCCATGAAATTAAAAGACATTAGAAAATTTGAGGCCAAAAATCCCGGCTTAATAATTAACGTTTTTTCTTATGACAATAGCAAACAATTAACAGATAATTACGTTTTAAAACATCCACATTTAGACATTATACATCGTTCCAAAGTTTTAAATGGAACTGTAATTAATTTACTACTATTAAATAAAGGAAACAATTTCCATTACGTTGCTATAAGTAATTTAAATAGGTTATTGAATTGTGGTATCAACACTACTTGTCCTACACGCATACAATCATTATGGTGCCATCGGTGTTTGAATGGGTTTAGGTATAAACACGCACTGGAAAAACATGAAATATTATGTAAACGTAATCAATTAGGAACAACTCTTTACACTTTCCCTCAAAATAAATTATTGCAGTTTACTTACTGGTCGAAAACAGTAACTCCTCCTTTTGTAGTTTATGCCGATTTTGAGGCTATTTTACCTTCTGATAATCTTCATTTCCAACGACACATGCCAATATCTGCTGGTCTTTTACTTGTAAATAACTTTGACGGATCTAAATCTTATCAACAGTTCATAGGTTTAGATTGCGTCGAGAGTTTTTTAAGTGCTATAGAGGATATAGCATTAAATAAGGTTCTTCCTTTTTATTATAAAATGGGTAGGAAACCTATGATTAAATTAACGAAAATTGAACAACATCAATTTGTTAGTGCTTCGTTTGTTATCTTTGTTTGAAATCTATCGTCGATCCTGTTAGAGATCACGATCATTTTACGGGGAAATACTTGGGTGCAGCTTGTAGTACATGTAACATAAATAGGAAAATAAATAAAATTTTGCCTATCGTATTTCATAACTTGAAGGGATACGATATGCATCATATACTTAAATACGGATTAAATAAATTTAAAAATTGGACTTTAGGTTGCATCCCAATAACGACTGAAAAATTTATTTCTTTGATTGCTCATTTAGGCAAAATTAGCTTAAGATTCATTGATTCTTATCAATTTGTCAATGATTCTTTAGCTAAAGCAGTCAAAACTTTGAATTCTTTGCCTTTTACTAATTCTGCTTTTTCTGGTATTATAGTGTCTGAAAAAGGAATCTTCCCTTATAATTTCGCCACTTCTTTAGATATTCTCCAAACTACTTATGAATTACCACCAATCTGGGAGGGTGTCACTGAGCTTGAGTATGAAAAAGCTCAGGAGATTTGGGTAGAAACTAATTGCGTAACTTTATTAGATTATATGATGATCTACCTAAAACTTGATTGTTTTCTTTTGGCTGATTTCTTTCATCAGTTTCGGTTGAAATCCATTGCTCACAATAGATTGGAACCATTGAATTATTTCGGGATTCCAGGTATGTCTTGGTCTTCTGCATTAATGTCTTTAAATGAACCAATTGAGCTCATAACTGAAAACGAAATGTTTAGCTTTTATGAGGGTGGAATAAGAGGCGGTCTTACTTATGTGAATAAGCATTACGTAAAAACCGACGAGAACACCGAGTTACTATATATAGATATTAACAATCTTTATGGTTGGGCTTTAAGTCAATCATTACCTTGTGGCGAATTTAGTTGGGTTCTTGATGGATTTGATTTAATAATGGATGAATGTAGGAATTTAAATCTTGAATCTTTGTCTTATGGATACACTCTTGAAGTTGATCTTGTAATTCCTTCTGAGCTTCATGATAAGTTGGATGATTTCCCTGTAGCTGCTGAAAAAATGAAACCTACTGGGTCTAAGGTTGAAAAATTATTATTAACTCATCTTCCAAAATCTAATTATGTGATTCATTGGAGATTATTAAAATTATATTTGGAACTTGGTGTTAAAGTAACACGTGTAAATAGGGGTGTAAGATTTAAGCAATCTCCAATTTTTAAAAAATATATAGATACAAATACAGAATTAAGGTCAAAAAGCATAAATAACTTAGATAAAAATTATTATAAATTGCTAAATAACAGTTTGTACGGCAAAACAGTTGAAAATTTAAAGAGAAGAATGAATCTTCGTCTTTGTACAACAGCCGATAAATTAGTTAAATATTCTTCAAAGCCGACTTTTAAAAAATCTATTAAAATAGACGATAATTTAATCGCGGCATTATTGAATTCAGATTCTATATGTTTAGATAGACCGAGTTACATTGGTCAATCTGTACTTGATCTATCTAAACTTAGAATGTATGAATTGCAATATAAGGATTTGGAATCATTTCGCAATGAGTTTAATTGTAAAATTAATATCGTTGCAGGTGATACAGATTCTTTTTTCCTCAAAGTCATTAACTGTAAACTCGAGGTTCTTTTACCTGCAATGATTCGAGATAATTTATTAGATACTTCCAATTACAATAGTTGTCATTCCTTATATAGTAAGTACCTTGATTCAGTCATTGGAAAGTTCAAAGACGAGAATAAAGGTCTTAAATATAAGGAATGGGTTTTTCTTAGACCTAAATGTTATAGCTTGTTGGGTGATGAGGAAACAAAAAAGGCTAAAGGTGTAACATTGAAAGGTAGTGACATAAAACATCAGTCATACCTGGATTGTTATAACACTAACCAGATTTTTTCGGTTCCTCAGACTAAAATAACAAGCAAAAATCATCAAATTTTTACAATTAAAAACACAAAAATAGCACTAACTAACAAAGATGACAAAAAGGTTTGGGTGGGGAAAAATACTAGTCTTGCATATGGGTATGTAAGATTAAGTGAATTAAATATTGGAGAAAATATTGGAGAAATTGTTGAAGAAGAATTTGATGAAAATGTTGGAGAAGATGAGGAAGAATTTAATGAAGATATTGGAGAAGATTTTGGAGAAGATGATATCGATATCGATGACGTTATTTTGTCTGATGAGGACTAATTTTATTAAATAAAAGTTTATATCTATACATTTGTTATTTGTTTGGTAAATTTTTATGTTTTTTTTATGTGTCTAGTACATTTTTATGTGTTTAGTTAATGTTTATATGTTTTCTTATGTGTCTAGTTATTTTTATGTGTTTAGTTAATTTTTTATGTATGTATTTGGTTGATATATTATTATTATTATTTTTATTATTATTATTATTATTATTATTATTATTATTATTATTATTATTATTATTATTATTATTATTATTATTATTTCATAAAAATTTTCATTAAAAATTACTTAAAAATTATTCCATAAAAATTTCCATTAAAAATTACCATTGAAAAATATTTCATTAAAATTTCTATTAAAAATTACTTAAAAAATTATTTCATAAAAATTTTCATTAAAAAGTTTCAATTCTCAAACACCTTCTATTATTTTGTTAATAAATTTTAAAATCTTACTTTAATTTACTTATTTAACTTTAATTTTTACCATTGATTACTTAATTTTAAAATTTGGACCTTAATTAACTTAATTAATTTAATTTTTTAGAACCTTAATTTAGTTATTTGTGCCCATTCATTACTTTAATTTAATTTTTTAGGACCTTAATTTAACTTTATTTTATTTTTTTAGAACCATTATTTACTTCATTTAAAAATTTGAACCTTAATTTACTTAGTTGAGCCCTTAATTAACTTTAATTTTAAATTTTGAACCATTATTTACTTTAATTTAAAAATTTGAACCTTAATTTAGTTATTTGAGCCCATTCAGTACTTTAATTAAAAAATCTTAGCCCATAATTTACTTATTTAGACCATAATTTACTTTATTTCAAAAAAAAAATTTGGACCTTAATTAACTTTAATTTAATTTTTTAGACCCATCATTTACTTTATTTTTAAATTTTAGACCCATAATTTGTTTTATTTTAAAAATTTACTATGCGTTTTTAATGTAAACCACCTTTTCTATTGAAATTCTCATGACCAAGAAGATCCCCTCACTATAGTCTGAAAAATCCATGCTTTTTTTATTGAAGACTACCTTTTTCTATTGAAATTCTCAGGACCAAGGAGACCCACCCAAATAATATTTATCCTTGGCTTGTTTATTGAAAAAAAATTTTGTATTTAAAATCCCAGAAAACATTGGGCATTACGGCAACTAATTATGTAATCAAAAAATGTCTACGGAAAAAGTTATGCAATCAAAAGTTTGCAACATTTTTTACCCCCCCCCCTCTATTGTTCCCGTAAGCCACTAACTACCTACTACTTCTATTTAATTTTTTGTTTTCTTACACTCTGCCTTACATGTTACAGTCTTACATTAGCTGCTAGCAATCATTTTATTAAAATGGACGCTGGGCTGGACGGGACCTCAGTTTCAATTACTCCCAGGGGCCCAGTGCAAGCTTAATCCACCCTTGTTAATAATTGATATTTTAATTATAACATTGAAGTTGCAATCTTTGTATTATTTAAACAAATGTTCTAGAAATTTCCAAACAATTGTTTATTCTGTACAAATTTGATTCCGAAAATTGTTTTCAACCGCGCTTAACAAAATCAGTTATAGCAAATTAACTGCTGATAATTCTCACTGGGAATATTCAAGGAGCCGAATCATATTTATAATTATCAAACATTCATAGCTGTAGGAAAATTTTTCATTTCTTCTTCTATCATTAAAATGAATTGCTATTTCATTTTTCAAGTACCATAAAAAATGACTGGCACAATTTCTGTAATTTTACATTTATTTTCTAGAACAGTTCGGGATAAAACTTTAATTTAATTTAATTTATATTATTTTATTATATATTATTTTATATTATTTATATTATTTTATTTTATTATTTCATTTGGACTTATTTTCAAAACATCGGTTAAAACTAGATATGTGAAATGGCTTAGGGTTGGGCGTGGGGGTTAACCCAGTACGTTTATAATATTTTCATAGGCATGCATCCAAATTTGAAAATCTAAATACAAATATCCCCAAAAATTCAGAGACCTACAGTAAAATTTAAATTTTTAAAGTTGCAAATTTTATGCACTTTTGTAATAATATTAAATTTTATCAACAGTTTCTTTTATTATAAGAACTTATTTTATCAATTTCACCACTGATTTTTATTTATTAATAAAGATAATAAATTTTATTTATTAATAATGAGCTTGAAGACTATAAATCAGTAATATATCGATGTTTTTGAAATTAACGTTTTTTTCAAAAAAAACATCGATATGTTACTGATTTATAGTTCTTTTTTATTTATAGCTCTTTTTTAATAAATAAAAGTTTCTTTTATCTTTAAATTTGTGCAATATCATTATTGAGAATTCAAAATGTTCTTTTCTGTTTATATTTAAAGACTAGAGCTATGTAATTTTCATATCATGTTAATTTTATATAATTTCATTTTGTTATAATTTATCATAAAAAATCATTTATTATTCTATAATTACCAAATAGAAGATTCCAAGGAGTAATGGCTCCAACCAAAAGATCTTGAGCATGTAGAGAAACAGGATATATTCGCACCAATTGTCCAAATGTGAAATGCAGTTTTTAATGAATTTTAATGAATAAGTTTATTTTGTTATTTAATTTTTTGTATATTATTTTATCATTTGGTATATATAAATACTTATAATAAATAATGTAAAACGATTTACTTGGATTTACGAAAATAAACATGTTTCACGAGTTTTTTTATCTTTGGCACCAAGCTACTTAATATATATGAGTAGTGGGTTATTTTGCGCAATTTTATTTGCACGCCATTTGTTGCAACCAATATATCGCGTATAAAAGTATTTGATTTACATATTGTCTAATTACAAAAACACCACAAAATGACAGTATATCTGCCGAAATAAAAATAGTAAAAACTATATTATATAAACAATAATTTTCATTATAAACTTTATTTTTATTTATTATTGCTGTTAATTAATTAAATAAATTATTTATTTCAACATAATGTAAAGAGGATATTCTTACCAACGATTCATTGCAAATTTTATATCAAAAATATTAAGGAATTACATTTTGTCATTTCTGTGAAATTAGTTGAGATAGAATGAAGAATTGAAAGAAATCAGAAAAACAAAGCTGATTATATATGAGATTATATTTAATAATATCTACATCAGAAATGAACTGGAAATTGAATTGATGTCGAATTAATTCCCACTATAATTATGTCAGTGAATAATAATTGAAATAAATTCGAAAAATTAAAATGGCATTCAACTCTTTGACATTTACATCAGAAACTAGTCATGTCGACAAGAATACGGATCTGATTTTTCATTTATTAGAATTTTTGCTTTAATAATTTCTGCAGAAATGCAAAATAACACGAATTGAAACAAAATATAATTATTTTCAATGTCTCTGAGGGAATGTTTAAAATAAATATTAAACTAAAATAAAATTAAATTCGTTGTTTTAATTTAGTGATTTTGATGGATTTTCCAGGAAGTTATTGTGATTTTTGCTTTTGATATTTGGGGATTTAATGGATTTTTGTTGTACTAATAGCTTCTATATTAAGGGAATATTATGAGAATTTATAAGGAAATTTAGACTTAACGTGAAAAAAGGATCTAAATACTTGGATATCTTTTACTATAATTATATAGGGGTTTGCATGCGCAATCTCCTGGCATTTTGAGTATTTTGTTATTTTCAGTAATTCACATGAATTTAACAATATGACATAACAATATGTTGGTTTGCCCAAGTGGAATGGCGCGCACTGTATATTGATGAACATTAATGCAATTCCCGGACAAACAAAACACTCAAATAAAAGAAAAAATGCAAAAGATTTCATATTACAATTACTGGTTCTTGTATTTGGCATAAATTATGATCTAGTATAAGACGAAATTAATTTATATATAGAAAAGTTATGCATACTTAATTTCAATAAAGACCAAAATTATGAGAACCGGCATAAATTAAGGGCATTTACTATAAAAGGAGAAAGCTAATTGTGATGAGAAAAATAAAATACAAACACGCAAACACTAGACACAACAACCGTACACTAAGAAATATATCTTTCTGGTCTTGGTCCAATACCTTTTCAATAGCTTCTGTTCTTTGAATAGTGTACACATATCTGATCTTTGACTTTCATTCTTTAGGTTCTACATTTCTTGTTTGACACTGAGTGCAAATTATAAATTTCAATTTTGAAAGCCCATCTGAATTTATGTATTCCTATCCTTTTTGGCATTTCAGTTCGAACCACAAGCTATATCAGATTCCACTCCGATTTCTTTAATTAGACCTAAAGCCGCTCTAACAGCTTGAGTCTGAATAAATTTCCTGCCTTACCTTATATAAGCGAGAATTTGCGTATCACACAGCACTTCCTTCAGTGATTGGAAACTTCTTAAGTCCAAACTATATACTTATCATATTTAGATGTTGCAACATTCATGAGTTCTGAGATTCTGGCTGTCTCTAATAAATCTTCAGTAGTAGTTCGTTAATTCGAAAAAAGAACTTAAACTGTTTCGAATGTTTTGTTGCTCCCGCTTTTACGATTTCTTCAAACAAACTTTTAATATTTATTTAATGAAATCCAAACTCAAACTCATAAATAAAGCACTACCCATTACATCAACTAGAAAGATTACATTATTGGTTTAACAGTTATTACTGATACAAATCACTCATACATATGTATACTTACGTCTCATTGTTGTAAACACAGAACATTCTTGTTTCATTCTTCATATATCAAGGTCATAATGATATGGTTAGATAATTGATTTATTAATAAATATTATATTGAGAAAAATATAAGTATTGATAAGTATTGTTTACAAATATTTTAACTGCAATACTTTCAGATATCTCTATATCTAGGCAAATATATGATGAAAATTAAATTTATTCTCAAATTATTAATTCCAAAAATAGTTAAAATTTTTAGTAATATTGAATATTTAAAACAAATATTTCGTTAAAAGTCAACTCTAAAATTAAATCCAAATAAGAAATAAAATCGACATTAATAAAAATTTTGAACTAGCAAACAAATTTTTTTAACTGCCAGAATTAAACTCATAAATTGAAAGAAATAATAATTTCAATTGAATATACAGATGATATAGTTATTAATAATAATATAAAAATGCAAAATATCATCAAATATATTTAAAGGTCCTCTTGTGATTGGCGGACCAATAGAAATCAGTTGAGTAAAAGTTTATGATAAGCTACTGTAATATTTCTTTCCCAATTTTCATATAGTAAATTTATTAGTAGAGAAAAAAAATAAAAATTCTATTATAACATTGATTTCTGTATTGTGATTCCATTCTCGGTTCTGTTGTCGTTGTTGTAATTGTTTCTCTGTTCTCTATCGCCTAATTGATATTACTTATAAATTATGGACGACGATGAGTGCAAAATTATTCCTGCCATTACCAAGCCATATTCACCTCAACCCCGCTTGCCCCCAAAGGCCGACAGTGGAGCTAGATCGTCGAAAAGTCTTTTAACCGATAATGTTGGAAATAGATCAACATCATGTCTCACCCCATCGGATACTTTGAACTTAAAACCAACTGGCATTCATCAGGTTCGAAAGTATTCTGTCGTAGATCCGGAAAAATGTAGCATCAACATGGACGCCTCAGGTGAGCAAATATATTTTATAATTTAAACAAAAACAAAAATGAAATAACTTGTTGAAGAAATGCTAAAAATAAATTGCAAGTCTCACTGAAACAAATGTTTAATGTCGAATAAAAATCACAGAAATTAAATGCATTATGCTCGTTAAATTTTCTTAGATAAATTAAAACAAAACAGTTGATTATTATTAATTTATAAAATATGCTTTCCCTTTTACTTAAAAGAACACAAATCCATTTAGTAATTAATAAAATGCAATTGCTTTTATAGAGAATGATTTCATTAGAATTATCTTTAGAGACGTTTTCTGAATATTTAAACAAAATAAAATCATTTAAAATAAAATTGTTATTGAAACCAAAACGGATTAAATTGGTTTAAAATCTAGATATTATAATTTTTTTTTATTTTAAAATATTTCGGTTTAACTATTTTGTTTATTATCATAATAATAATAATAATAATAATAATAATAATAATTATTATTATTATTATTATTATTATTATTATTATTATTATTATTATTATTTTTATTATTATTATTATTATTATTATTATTATTATTATTATTATTATTATTATTATTATTATTATTATTATTATTATTATTATTATTATTATTATTATTATTATTATTAATATTATTATTATTATTATTATTGTTATTATTATTATTAATATTATTATTATTATTATTATTATTATTATTATTATTATTATTATTATTATTATTATTATTGTAAACTTTTTCTTTGAATATAAAAACAAATTTGCTAATTATTCAAGATATATTAACATTATTAAAATAATTATTCCCCGTAGAACTCCTAAATTTAACGGCTCTTAAAAAGTTGGCGTGGAGAATCATGCATTACATAATTATCGATTTTGTACTTTTTCTTTTAAAGAAAATTTGTTTGAGAATTTTTAGAAATCCCTATTTAATTTTCAATTCTAAATAGAACAAAATTTAAAGTGAGACAAAATTTTCTTTTTAACTCGTCAAATTTTATCATTATGAATTTCATACAATAAAATTGCTTAAAAAATTTTTTCTACTTTTAGAAACTTAAATTTTTTAATAAATGTTTTTTTATTTAAAAGTCTTTAATACGAATTAACTAAATATAACAAACATGAAATCTTAAATACAGAAAATATAGAAAAGCTACCTCATCGATCTTTAAAAGTAAAATAAAAACTCAGGAAAATATGGTATATTGGGTTAAGAGGCTAAAATAACAATATAAATTTAATTATTTATCTTATTCATTAAAATTTGTATATAAATTCCAAATAAATTCTTGCAAGTAAATATTTAACGGTTCTATTCTGCATCATCTTATTCTCTTTATCTGTTTTATTTATAAAGAAGACATCCAAAAAGATTTCAAGAGGAAAACCACAAAATAATGAAGAGTCTAGTTTTCTGATCCGATAATACTTTTAAGGAATTATTTCAATTATTACTATTTAAACATTAGTTGCTATTACTTTTATTTACATAGGGACTCAATTCATTTCATAAGTGAAACCTGATTTAATATTGACATAAAAATTGATAAAATTTTATTTGACAAATTGTCGCTGAGTCAATTGAAAATAATTAATAAATATTTATTTCTAATTAATTTCATTTTAATTACTATTAGTTGGAAATAAATTTACACAATTTATCCAATTAAATCTCTTGTTTTGTTTGAATTGATTGAAATTCATTCGATCGAATTGTCTATGGGGCCCATAAATCTACTTTATGAGAAAATAAAAAATAGTTTGATTGTCGTCAGTTAGTTCTAGAAAAATAGTGGAATTTAATTGATCAATAAATCAATTAATTTTTATTTCATCTCACTTCGTATCAGATAAAATTTCACTATTTCATGGAAAAAGCAATAATTTTTATTGATCATCAACATTGAATTTTTGCTCATATTTTATCGATTGATTTATAGAGTAGATTCAAACAAAAAAATCAGTTCAATGCCGAATCGATTGAAATTTTGAAAATTTGTTGTCAATAAATTTCAGTGTGATTTTCGAAAAAATGAATTAAGATTTAATTTTACAGATATTTTAATTGATACGCCAGTTCCTTATAAACCTTTTGATGTACGACTTCCCTTGATAATAACTTGAATGCTCATTGAATGTTATTTTAAGAACACTTGATATTTTTGTGTAAATTTTGAAGGTTATGATCTTGTGAAACATTTCCAATTCAAATCCATTCTTTTCTTAATGACCTTGAAAATGTGCACGTTTCAAATAAAGCAGTCAAAGTCTTTGGTCTATTTCATCAATAGTTTGATTACAATTCTTTTGTAAATGCTTCCTGTTAACTTTACATTTTCTCATTAATTAGACCAGAGCTCCGCAACCTTTTCTCACCCGCGGCACACCACAAACAAAAATTTTTAAAAATTTACGTGATAAAAAATGCACAAACAGAAAATGTATTTTTTTTATTTGATAAATTTATTATCGCCGTTAACAACTATTTTTTATTTATAACTATAACTAATATGAATAATCACTAATGAGATACCTGTGCTTGTTTTAAGGAACATAATAGTTTTATATTGGGCTCAATATTTGAAAGAGCAACTCGAAGTTCTTGGTCAAGGCCCTTCAAGCACGACCGTCATAAACCCTATATTTTTTCTCGGGTAGGCATTGCGCCGTGGCACACCGGTTGCGGAGCTCTGAATTAGACAACACAATTGCAAATCTTTCAGAATTTTATTACATTTTTAAATATCAATTAACTTGAATTCAATTAACAATATATTATATGTAATAATTTCGAGGCTTATCGAAGCACTTGTCACTATAATGCCTTAAACTGATTAATTTGTAGGGATTCGCAATACTCAAACCTTTAGTGTTGAACAATTTGTGGATTTGGTTAACTACTAATATTTTTATTTATAGTCTTCGATAACGATAAAAGAAATTAAGAGCATAATAATAATAATAATAATAATAATAATAATAATAATAATAATAATTCACGGTATTATTATTATTATTATTATTGTTGTATTATTAACTTTCGAAAAATTGAGAATAAGTAAAGATATACATTAATAAAAGTGGGTTCACTGATTTCCTGATGTCCTAAAATAATTCAAAAAATAATAAATTTTACCAACCAGTTGTGAAAGACCATAAAATATATTAATTGCAATCAACTTTATCACGGACAAATAGTTCATGAGAAAGAATTTTACCATTTTATGTTTGAACTTTGCAAAAATTGAGCTAATTTTACTGCCAATTTCCAGTCTAATATTGTGATTTATTGAACCAAACACTTTTTGCAGAAATTCTAACCAATGATTGAACGCGAAAAATTTAATTGATGTTGATTTTAATTAATTTTTTAGTTTCTATGATTTTCTGTAAACCACATTAAACTGTGAAAAATGATCTAAGGTTTTGTATATACACTATTTGTATTATCATCAGATAGTTTTCAAAACAGAACCAAAACGTTTTTTTAGCTGACCTTATAGTGGAACTGATGCGAACCACTGAACCGTTCCAATCCTAATAAAATTTTAAAAAATTTTCAAAAAATTATTTACAGCCTATCGCTCTATAAACAATTGGTCATAATATAATCGACAGTGCATGGGAAATAAACTATTCAAAAATAATGTCATTTTTTTTAAAGACAGAGGATAGAATGGTTAATTTTTTTTGTCATATTTTTATAGACACAAGATAGGAAAGGATTAAAATAATGAAAACTAAAAATATTTTAAAAAACCGTTGGAATTTCATTATTTTAAGGAAAGAAATACAATTTTGGAAACAGTATTTTTTATTGATCATTGTGATTGTTAACAAGGTCCTTTTTGCGTATAAAACGTCTTTCCAACCACATTTATATGAAGATACCAATATTTTATACATAAATGTTAAATATGAATTCTATTGCATTATTATTTATAAAAATTAAAATGCCTTATATAAGGTTTCTTTTGTATTTAAAAAGGTCTCAGATATTATACCTTTCAAAAGTCAATATTTGGATCATATAATTGTATTTAAATTTTATAATGAATGCATATATTAAAAAATAATATATATATATATATATATATATATATATATATATATATATATATATATATATATATATATATATATATATATATAATCATACCACCTTGAAAAGGATAGGTCACAAAGTTCCAGAAACACGCTTTAAGGATGTAACCACATTCCCATTTTAATTCAAGCAATGTATAAATGTTATAAACTTATAATTATAAAAATGTTATAAATAAATTTTAATTTATCTATATTAACAAAAATTACATTTTTTCGAGTGTTTATTTTAATAGGAAAATCCATTATGAGATTTAACTTTTTATTTAAATTATAACATTTACATTAAATTGTCTGTTTATCTAAGGTATTCCAACTGGCAAATCAAATATTGTATATGTAAACATGAATTGTTATGATTATAAACATCGGAATCGCTTATGAACTAGCTAAAAATATTTCACGATTCTAAGAGTTAACAAATTATATATATATATATATATATATATATATATATATATATATATATATATATATATATATATATATATATATATATATATATATGTGTGTGTGTGTGTGTGTGTGTGTGTAATTGTGTAAATGCTCTCATTCCAATTTATAAAGTAAAAAAATATGCCCCAATGCAGGTAAATATAATGTTAATATTTTTTTCATTCTAGGATATCAGACAAATATGTTGCTCATGTATTTCATTTTATTTTTTTTGTTTTGGTTTGTCTGTCCCCATGGATTTCAATGTAAAGCAAATCCCTCAAAAAATTTTAAATTTTGCATTTTCTTCCAATTTACAATAAAATCCAGCAATTTCATTATGAAAATAAATTTCATTAATTGCAATCTTTAACAGTATTTTTAACACTAAATGACTTAATAATATAAATTTATTACGATATAAAATTTCCAAACAATTTGCAATATTTATCAAAGTAAAATGAACATCACTAACAACCATTATTGTCTACTCTTAATTTAATATATAATTAATTCTATCTTCATTTCCTTTTTAAACTTTAATTAATTAATAATTTAATTAAGTATTTAAAAGAAGTAATACTTGGAATTAGTAATAAATATAAAATAGAATATTTATCAAGTCTAAAAATTAAAACAATGATAATGGAAATGGTATTATTATTATTAATATTAATTAAGTTATTAATAATACCAATATAATGCAAAAATAATAATATAAATCAAATAAATTATTATTTCAGTAATTACGACTTTTAATAATAATAATAATAATAATAATAATAATAATAATAATAATAATAATAATAATAATAATAATAATAATAATAATAATAATAATTGTTATTATTATTATAATAATAACAATAATAATAATAATGATAATAATTCACAAACCATGGATAGTGAAATTATTTATAGAAATATGATTCAAATAAATATGTAAGCACTTTCTGTGTTTATTAAATGAAATATTTTCGACTTAAAATATGTTTAGTTCATTCCAATACAAAACTTGGCAGATATATTTGATTGAAACTTTCTATTTAAAATATTTATAATTATATAAATATATTTTATTAAACATTAATATCATTTTCTTATTGTCCAGCAAAATTTGAGTAGAACAATTTAAATTCCTTTTTTACCATTTGTTTATATTTTCCTTAATCAACTCAATTTTCCGCATCAATTCGAAATTATTTTCATGTGATTTAACTTCATAATGTTGTTAATAAATTTTTCATAGTTAATTAAATTCAATGAAAACTGTTGGGATGATGGTAAATTTTTCTTAATTTGCATTTTGTTTATCACTGTCAAACATAATGTTCACCAAAAATTTCTCAGATATTCAGATTTGATTTAGATATTTTCAAAATTATTAAGTTGTTATACTTTATTTATAATGTAATTTGATAAATATTTATCAATTTCAATCCAGGATAGAATATTTGAAATATGGAAAGAATGGAAAATTTGGAAAGACAATTTGAAAGAAAAATAAAATCAAAACATATTATTATAAATTAATAATTATAAAAATATATTAAATAATAATTATAAAAATATATTAAATAATAATTATAAAAATATATTAAATAATAATTATAAAAATATATTAAATAATAATTATAAAAATATATTAAATATTAATTATAAAAATATATTAAATAATAATAATATGATCAACAATATATCATATTGATCGTATCAAAGATTTTTAATATTATATCTTGAATTCAGATCCAAATTTTGGTCTTTCACACGTGAATGCAACTCTTTACAATTCGATCTCTTTAATTTACAAAATTGTTGTATTTATTTTGATTTTAATTTTGTTTATTGAGTATCTAAATAAACCATTTCCTATGTAACAATGTATGACTGTAATGCTATTAAAAGGTATTAAATGAATACTAATTAATTATTAGTTATTGATTATTTTTTTATATAAAAGTTTTGAATATAAAAATGGTTTTTTAGAAAAGGATAATGAATTGTGATTTAAACACTGCAAGGGCATAAAAACAATTCGTATTTCAGTTGTGCTTTCTGTTAAGTGTCAACAAAAGTATATAAAAAGGAATTCCTTTAAAGGAGGACGCAAACCTTTCACCCTTAAAGTTATAATTTTAAAAAGAATAAAAACATCTGTAAAAAATAATAATCATAAAATAAAAATTTTATATCACGAAATAGTAACTAAACTTATTCTTAATTAATTCAACTTAATTATATTAATTATATTAATTATATTAATTTGTTGCAGCTTGTTTGAAATAAGTTTATGTATTCTTGGTTTCTATGATATTACTGGAAATTGTGTATTTCAAGCTGACAGCAGTACGTCTTTATTGCCATAACAGTTGATAAGGTATTTTTGTACATATAGTTGGTTGGAAACGGAATGAAAAGTTTTGTCATGGTTTTTCACTCTTTTATTCACTTTTTACGGATAGCCAATAAATTGATCTTGATGAAGCCGACTGGAATTTCGATTTGAGACTGTCATCAAACTCTAAATCTATTATGCTTTCTTTTTTTCGTATTCAAATTGCTATCCTCGATTTTTGTCGAACAGGATCAATTATCCGCATATTACCATATCTTGAGTACTCTTTATTTGGCTGATAACGACTAAATGCAGCTGTGATTCACTGGATGCTGTTGATGAATAGTTATTACTTGTCGGTTAACATCCTTCTGTTTGACATATTCATCTAAATTCGGGAACATTTGCCGTTCTTCTTCAGCCATTCGCGTTTGTCACATCATTATTTTCTTTTGTAATACATCCATTTTTCCTCAATTGATATCCACTTAACCCCAGCACAAAGAGAAAGCGGAGTATGCTTAGAGTCCAATTTCTTCATAAAGTGCCTCAAATTTTCGGGAATAGAATACTTTGTGTCGAATTTCATTTACAATTTTACAATTTTACAACACTTGGAGAAGTATTGGAGATTCTTTTTGAAACACAAGTTGCTAACAATGTATACTACAATGTGTGAACAAAATGTCTGAATGTCTAGTCTCTTTCATTCTTTAACTACTCTTGAACACCAATCGTCATGCTTGCGGCACAGTCTCTGCATATTCCAACACATTTCTGTGCATTTGGAAACAATTATAAAGCATATTGAAAATACCAGAGCTGATTATTCTATCCAGTAAGGTTATCAAACAGAGGAGTTCTTCCTTTAACTCTTTTTGGCAGTCAAACATCAAAAAACAAAGAGAAATCGGCTCATTAGTTCGAATTGTTGATTCGTTAAATTGAATTGAATACAACATAGAATCTTTCTCCATTTCCATAACTTGACTTTCAATATCTTCGGCCATATCTTCAGTGCTAAACTCTAGTTTTAGAGGACATTAAAATTAGTTTCAGTTTCTGGGCAGCATGTTTTCCAAAGTTCCCTTTACAGTCTTGTAACAAGTAACACCTAATTCATTCTACCCAGTCATTATTGTTAATAAACGCATTTCCTTTCAATATTTTCACAAAACATTTGAAAGTATTCAACTAGCTTTTGAGCTAAATCTAACTGTTTTGACTGCAATTACTAATTGAGTTAAGAAAGCTTCGTGGTGTCATGGGATAAACTAAGATAGCAGTGGTTGACCTAGCTCCCTTTTAGATTCTGGAATCAAGTTGTCTCCTTCATACTTTCGTGTCTCTACTTCCAAGGTCTAAATCATTAATCAGCTCACGATCACGCGAAGTATTACGAAAGAGGTCCAAATATGCTTTCTTGATATTTTTAACTCTTTGGAGTTATTATATTCTAATATAAAACAAAACAAAAGAAATACAGACTTATTCATGTCATTTAATATCACATTGCCCAATAAATATAGAAGAAGGATATAGCTTTGAAGAAACACCAGTACCGCGTAGACAGGCGGCAATCCACTTTATAAATAAGCCCAACAAAACACGAAAACAATAAAAACAGTAGAATAAAATAATTTGGCTTTTTACAGCTTATTTAAGATATAACAATGAAAATTCTGTAGATATCGCGTGTGGTCGCTTTGTACGTCTGCATACGCAGACCCGAATTAACATCTTCGTAGGCCCTAGGCACTTTTAGCTTGGGAGACCCTCTCGCATAATTTTTTGTCAGTACAGTATCCCTAATGAAGTCAGCTATATCGCTAATTTTTAAAATTTAAATTTAAGAATTTAAGAATTTAAATTTGCGTATTTAGTAGCTGTGGATTTATGGTTGCAATTGTTTTTTTTGTAGTACTTTTTTTACAATTAGTTTTCAGAAAAATTTAAGAATTATAATAGTGTTTATTCTTTGTTAAAGTTATCTATAGTTATGTTATTTATAAACGATAATATTTCTGTAAACTGTAAATATTAATTATTTAAAAGTAAGTCTTCTTTTTTAAATATATAATAATTTAATAAAAATATTAATATATATGTAATTCCAAATATAAATTATTTAATAGTAAATCAAAAAACAAGTGATTTGTATCAAAAGGAATTCTAATTGAAGTACATATATTAAAAAGTTCCAGTTGTATTAACAATAATAAAAACAAGCATCTCTATATAAAATCTATAAAAGTGTAGATTAAGTATATTGTTCATAGAACTGAAATTCTTGAAGTAAGTATACATAATATTAAATATTTTCCTCTAACTATAAAAATTATATTTAGTTTAGCCAGTTTAAAATTTAAAGAAATGTCTGACGGATATAAGAGAAAACATGAGCCAGGCTCAGAAAAGCGTAAAAAGAAAATTGTCAAAGAAGAAGCATTGAAAAACATGAAAGGTTCACTACTCAAATATATAACAGCAACAAGAGGAAATAATGAAAGCTGTTCTACAAATGTAAACGAATTTATTGGACCAGAAAACCAAAATCAAAATAAAACTTCAGAACAATTATCATGTGGTAGTAGTGGTACAGAAGATATTAGTACTGATAAACAGGGCACGTATACAGGTGAGACAGAGGTAGTAGAAGGTCAAACTTCTGCCGAAATAATTATATCTTTAGAGGATAATATAATAGAAATATCTAATGAAATATCAAAAGTTAATTTAAACTTAAAATATAATAATGATCCAGCTAATTGGGATATTACTGCTGATCTCATAAATTATTTTTCTGAAAATAAGCCTTCGCAAAATATAGATTTCAATTTTCTCTTGAAGGGTAGAAAATATGGAGACAAAACCAGATATCCACGTAAAGAATATTTTATCAGGAAATTAACAAATGGGGAAACAATCGAAAGAGACTGGCTTATATATTCTCCATCAACTGGAACAGTACATTGTTATATCTGCAAGCTTTTCCCTAGAGTGAACGTGAACGTAATTCTCAATCAATTTAAAATTGGATTTGATGATTGGAAAAATGCAATGTCCAGGATTACATCACATGAAAAATCAAAAGATCATCTTGACGCAGTATCAGCTATGTTTCAATTACAGAAGAACAGTAAAATTGATGTAGAACTACAGAAAGAGAAAGATAAATTATGTAAATACTGGATTGAAGTTTTAAAGAGAATAGTTGCCGTAATAAAATTTCTATCTGAAAGAGGTTTGCCATTCCGTGGGAATAATGAAATTCATAATTGTTCTAATAATGGAAATTATCTTGGTTGTATCGATCTTATAGCCGAATTTGATCCTTTTTTAAAGGAGCATATTCATAGACATGGAAATCCTGGAAGAGGAAATGTTTCCTATTTATCTAATATTATATGTGAAGAATTTATTGGTATACTAGAATCCAAGGTAACAACGCAGATAATATCTGAAATTAAAGAAGCGAAATATTATGGAATCAGCATTGATTCAACTCCTGATATTAGTCATATTGACCAGATTACCGTGATAATTCGGTATGTCCTTAAATGTGGAAATGTGGTTGAACGATTTTTAAAATTTATTGCAATTGAACAACACGATGGAAAATATTTATTCGACATTATACGACATACTTTGGAACATCATAACATAAGTATTGGAAATTGCAGGTCCCAATCATATGATAACGCCAGTAATATGAGCGGCATATATACAGGTGTACAAGCTAGATTTAGAGAAATAAATAAACTGGCGGAATGGGTTCCATGTGCTGCACATAGTCTTAATTTGGTGGGTTCAACTGCTGTGGAGTGTTGCCTGGAAGCAGTAAAGTTTTTTGGAATTTTAGAAGCAATATATACTTTTTTTTCCGCTTCACCACAGAGATGGTCCAAATTTAAAGACAATATGAAAGAAAATACTTGTGTTGTAAAAAATTTATCAGAAACCAGATGGTCTGTACGACATGATGCTACTAAAGCTCTATTCATGAATTATTCAGAAATTCAAAAAGCATTGTTTGAAATAACTGAAAGCGAACGTCAACCTGCAGTGGCTGTGCAGGAAGCTAAATCTTTAATAAAAAACCTGAACAATTTTGAAACAGCATTGATGTGTGTTATTTGGAATGATTTATTGCAAAATATTAATATTGTCAATAAAGCTCTGCAGGAGACTGGCATAGAATTATGTACCATTGTCAAATTATTTAAAACTCTCATAGCTTACTTTCATGGTATTCGTATAGAGTTTGATAAATTTGAAACCATGGCAAAAAAACTTACAACTTCCGAATATAAACAACATACACAACGTAAACGAATAAGAAATAGATTTTTTGACGAAGTTTTAGACAACACCGATCCTAGTTTGAGCATGAGTGCAAGTAACAAATTTCGTATTGAATCTTTTTATATAATAGTAGATAAACTTATTATTGAGATGCGTAAACGTCTTGAAGCATACGGAATGTTATATGAAAGGTTTAATTTTTTAGTGGTCAGAACTTTGACAAATGATGAAATAGTTTCGAAAGCAAACAAGTTAGTGCAAATATATTCTTCAGATGTTGAAGATGCATTTTGTGACGAGTTTTTATTATTTTCACGAATGTATGGAGATAAAAAATCAGTGAACGAAATGTTAGTTGCACAAATAAATGATAAATTAGTTACCAGTTTTCCCAATGTAAATATTGTGTTACGAATTTATTTATCAATATTTGGTACGAATGCGGAAGGGGAACGTAGTTTTTCAAAGCTTAAAAGAATTAAAAATTGTCTCCGATCAACTATGGGGCAGGAACGATTGTCAGCACTAACACTTTTATCTATTGAAAGTGATTTAATGCGAGAGATTAGTTTCGATGAGGTTATTGTCGAATTCGCAAATAAAAAATGCAGAAAAGTTATTTTAGATAATAATTGAATAAATTGTTTACTAAATTAATGTTATTTATTATGAATTAAATCAATTTTTTTTTCATGCTCTGGTTAAATATTTATAATATACATTTTTCGTAAGTATAAATACATATTTTCGTAGGCCATTTAATATTCGTAGGCTTTAGGCACTGTGCCTACTGTGCCTATGGGATAATGCGCGCCTGTGCATACGTCAACCCACACTGTAACTCGCGACTTCGGAAAAGATAAAAATGAATAAACAAGTTCCAACATAGCTATAACATGTGACGTGCAACATTTTGAATGGAACGACCTAAGAAAAAACAGAATATTTATTATCTTCTAGGAATTAGCAAACAAACAGCAACATTATCGAGTATAGAAATAAAAGAATTCAAAAGTATCACAAAAATTTGTAAAATCTAGAAAGAAGACAAGTTCCTTTACAATTGATTCAATCAATTGATCTTTAAAAATTCCCGAAAGAAAGTGATATCATTGAAATATTTGGAATTGTATGAAGCAGAAGTTAGAAAAAAGCAGAGAAAATAAAGAAGATTGCGAAAGAATTAAAAACAACTTGGAATATTTATCAAAATTAGCGTAAAAATGTCGTAAATTAAAGTAAATCCTTACTCGAAAATATGATTTCTATCTTCATTTCGGCGGAGAGAAGATGAAAAATAAAGAATGTCAAATTGTATTCCCTGCAAAGTTCCTCAGAGCATTTGAGCCTGGTAATTTTCATTAGTCAAAGTAGTAAAGCCAACGTTATTTTTTCTTCAGTGACGAATTTGTTATACTATTTTGACGCTAAAACATTCTATAACACAGACCGTCACAATGGAAATGTCATTCAAAAATATCTACAAAGAAAAAGATTAGAATATTAGAAAATATCTACAATATTGGTTGCCAAGACCATGTGTGATTATTTTACCAAAGTTTTCTAAAATTTGCCAAAAAGAAATGCATTTTCGTTCATTTTCCAAAAATGCTCATCGTTTCCAACTCCGAGAGTTTACATTCAAAGAAAGTTATATCCCTAATGTATATTATAAGAACTTTTTCTTCCAATTTCAACTGATTTTTTTTCCATTGAATTAATTAAAAAGAGCTTGAAGACTATAAATCAGTAAATATATCGATGCTTTTGACATTCACAAAATTTGGGGACTGCCTTGTTCAAATGAATTAAAGAAATTTAAGTGAAAATTCAATTGAAAAAGTCCGTGTCAAAAATTCGTGAATATCAAAAACATCGATATATTTACTGACTTATAGTCTTCAAGCTCTTTGTAATAAATAAGTATATATATATATATATATATATATATATATATATATATATATATATATATATATATATATGTGTGTGTGTGTGTGTGTGTGGACGGTTTGTAAGTAGTTCAGAGTCTGATTTCGCATGACTTTATAATGTTACAATTTTAGACGACTTTAACAAATTGAAATATGCAAATTAAATTCCTCATCAATTTATTCTCAAAAATCAAAATCATTGAAGTTTCTCTCTTCAATTAATTTACTTCATTTAAATTTATATTCCAATTATTATCTGTCGATTCCATAAATAATATCAAAAACATAAAAACCCAATTTAGTAATATTTTCGGTTTTTAAAAAAAATTATTTTAAATCAGTTTTTCCCTAAACAAATCCTAACTGAAATTCTCGATAAAATTCATTAAAAATTTGCCTTAATTTTAATGAACTTCCTTTTCATCTGTATTTGTTTGTTCATTTGAAAATTTTTAATTTAGAGTTGCTTTTGTATTTAAGTTTAAAAGTAGAATTTGATATATTTGATCACTAAGGAAAAATGTAAAATTTATTATTAGTTATGCATATTTAATATAATAAAAATAATAATAATAATAATAATAATAATAATAATAATAATAATTATGATAATAATAATAATAATAATAATAATAATAATAATAATAATAATAATAATAATAATAATAATAATAATAATAATAATAATAAATATTTAAATATACATGGCAACCATTCAATTATAAGAAAGATCCACTCAAACATTCGTTTTATGATATAT
This sequence comes from Schmidtea polychroa, assembly GCA_959609185.1. Lineage (NCBI taxonomy): Eukaryota > Metazoa > Platyhelminthes > Tricladida > Dugesiidae > Schmidtea > Schmidtea polychroa. The sequence continues at coordinate 123,976 of CAUHTR010007864.1, forward strand.
ATCGGCAGTTTTCTTGTCATCATCAGGTAGGATATAATAACTATTGAAATTATAGATTTTTGAACAAATTTATTAACTATATCAATTGTCGGATTCAATGACTTTATCAATAACGCTTCTCAAATTATACTTTCTCAATAATTATTGAAATTTTTTAATAAAATTTTAAAATCAGATATACCTATTTTACATATTCAGTCATTATTGTGCTCACTAATATTTGTTAATGCTTTCGGCATATGATGTTCTCGAGCTCAAATACAAAGATGACGTGAATCCTCTCCAATGTATGTGGCATTACACCCATTACATGTAAACTTATAAACGAGATCAGAACACATTCCAACAGGAGTTTTAGAATTATTAATAAATATTTTGCGTACTTTACATGAATTTGACACAATTCTTTAGTTTAATTTATCTGCCTGCTATATCCTATCTGACGATGACAGGAAAACTGTCGAAATATATCGTAAAACGAATGTTTGATCAAATTGGATCAAATTCACTTGAAAAAGGCAGTGTCGAAAATTCGTGAATATCAAAAACATCGATATATTTACTGATTCATAGTCAAGCTTTTTAATAATTACAACATTATCTATTACTTTAAAGATTTGTAAAACAGTTATTTAATCTTCCATTCTAACTATTAAATCCATTTGAAAACACAATAACAACAATCTACATAGCCTTAATTTAATACCCAAAAATACATTGACAACATACGTCTTCACGTCATTTTGCACATTAATTTTCGAAACAAACAATAATATCAACGTCTTACTTATCACACGTTCCATATTATTATTTAAAATGTTTAATAGAAATTTAAAATCAGATATATTTTTATAGTCCTTATTGTGTTATTAATAATGATCAATTACTTCCGTGGTAATGTTCAAGAACTCGAGTAATAAGATGATGGGAAGTCTTTCAAATGTATGTAACATTGAATCTATTACAATAATAAACGAGATCTGAGCAGACTCCAATCAGAATTTGTGCTTCATCAATTTCTCTCTTCAATTCATCTAGTTCTTTAAATTTATATTCCAATTATTATCTGTCGATTCCATAAATTATATCAAAAACATAAAAATCACAATTTATTATATTATTTTTGTTTTATAAAAAATAATTTTTAAATCAATTTTTCCCTAAACGAATCCTAACTGAAATTCTCGATAAAATTTATTAAAAATTTGCCTTAAATTTTAATGAACTTCCTTTTCATCTGTATTTGTTTGTTCATTGTAAAATTTTTAATTTAGAGTTAATTTTATATTTAAGTTTGAAAGTATAAATGTGATATATTTTATAATCAAAGAAAAATGTAAAATTTATTATTAGTTATGCATATTTAATGTAGTGAAAATAATAATAATAATAATAATAATAATAATAATAATAATAATAATAATAATAATAATAATAATAATAATAATAATAATAATAATAATAATAATAATAATAATAATAATAATAATAATAATAATAATAATAATAATAATAATAATAATAATAATAGCAATAATAATATTAATAAAAGTAATAATAATAACATAAAGAAAATTATCTTTTCTTTTCCTCTCTTTGTAAAAATAAATCGATTTTTTGAAACTATTGTTTGGTCAGGATTTTCTTTTTCTCAATGTCTCGACGAAAAATTATATGCAAATTATGCGCTACAATTTTGAATTTCATTAGCGAGCAGGAATGTAGCTTAATATAATGATAATAATCTTTTTATCTAAGTCTTGTATAGAAATAAAATATTATATGTTATGCAAACTTTCTCTATTCATAATTAATTTGAAAATAAATTATTTTGTGTAAATTCTTAGATTGAAAATTTATGTCGAATGAAATGTATTACAATTTTACATAATGTTGGGCTACAACATTTGAGTTTTCAATTTGATTTAACACGACAAAACATAACCAAGAAACGGCGTCAAGTTTATTCAAAATCCTCGATAATACTTCAACCAATATCAAGTAAAGTGCATAACACCTTCAAAGAATAAGTAAACATGAGTAAATAAAATTATTAAACACAAGAGGTTATATAAGCTGCTGAGTATGATAAAAATGAATAATTTTCTCAAGTTAATATATTTTATTATTATTAAAATTGATTTTAATCAAAATAATTTATTTATTAGTGTATAGCGTTGAATGGTATAAATTTACCAATTTTGTAAATGAATAAATAGAATTTAATTTTTGCTCATCTTTGATTTGTTATTTTTCCTATAGAATTTCATTTTTTTTTCATTTATTCAGGTATAGATCAATGCTTTCTATCTAACATAAAAAACATTTTCTTTTGATTTTTGATGTTTACCAATTTGGTTTTGTTTTGGATAATAATATTTCTCATCATTACAGTTTATATTTTCGATAATTTATTATGATTTTTCGAATCAATATCTGTAAAAACATATGATGAGTTCAATAATAAAAACAATAATTTTATTTATAGATTGTAATTAATTTTTAAACAAACAAATTTTATTTATGAAATGCATTTGAAACACAGAAAATTATTTTAACAGAACTTGCTCTGCAAAATATTGATTATTTGCTTCTTAAATTATTTATGGAAATTGCATCAAGAATAATTATATTCTTTTTATAATTAGTTCATTTTAAAAACTTTTAATGAATGATAATGATAATAATAATAATAATAATAATAATAATATTATTATTATTATTATTATTATTATTATTATTATTATTATTATTATTATTATTATTATTATTATTATTATTATTATTATATTTGTTTAATATATTTTACCCTTAACAATACGATATTCATTGTTAATTATGAATTTTAAATAAGTTAAGTCTTTCTAAACCTCAACAATATCCTCTAGAATTATGGGACCCAAAATATTTCATTATTTATTAATTAAATTTTATTTTTATACACATGCATTTTTCAAACATTTTACAAAATTAAAAATAAAGAAACCTTAATACAACCTATATAATATCATACGATTCTTTACTTTTATTGAAATTTACTTTATACAGAAAGCTCATTAACATTTTAGGAGACGTCGAATTTTAATTATCAGATTTTGGGACTGCAAAATAAAAAACCTTGTAAAGCACTGTCTTAAATGAAATGCTGATAAATTTTAATAACATAAAACTTTGTAATTCTAGCTCAATATCACATTCTGATTTATTTTTGTTTTAATTATCTAAATTTGTATGATTATGATAAAATGTAAATCATAATTCTCAAACCAATATTTGTTACTGGGTGACATTGAAAAATATGAAATTTCAGAAATTTATAACAACGATATTATTATTATTATTAATTATTATTATTATTATTATAAATAATAATAATTATTATTATCATAGAGATCAATAAAAACAAAATTTATTAAATCAGCTTGATGTACAAACAAACAGATTAGCAATAAATATAAAATTTCCACTTCCGATTGTAGCTGCAGCTGCTCCTAGCGAATTTATTATTTATTTCTTATTATTTAAATAGAAATTACTAATAAAAAATTCGTATAAGAATAAATGAATGAATTTTGTAAACAAATCACTGCCACTTAGCAAGCAAATATCAAACGGACTAGAAGTTTATCGAAAAAACAAATTTTCATTGATGTTATTTACTTTAGATATTACCCACTTCGTTTAAACTTTAATTTTACTAACACTTGAATCGAATTATCCTTGAAATTGTCATTATTATTATTATTATTATTATTATTATTATTATTATTATTATTATTATTATTATTATTATTATTATTATTATTATTATTATTATTATTATTATTATTATTATTATTATTATTATTATTATTATTATTATTATTATTATTATTATTATTATTATTATTATTATTATTATTATTATTATTATTACGTCTTCAAGTTTTATTTTAATTAAATATTATTTTCCGTTAATCTTCAAACTTTTTCAACTGGGAAAATGCAAAAAAAAAAATAAATCAAGTAGAGCTTATGATGACAACATTATACTAGACAACACTGAAAGATAATGCCATACAATTAACTTGTAAGCGATCTTTTACCAATTAATTGACGAAGTACTCGAAGAAATTAATAACCATCTCTACGAAAGAGCACCCAAGTTAATGCTAGTTTGACACTCTCTAGAAGATTTCTCTGATTTCTACTAGATAAAATTAATTGTACAAGTTGATCTCATTGTCCTAGGTTAACATGGAACAACAAAGGTGATTGAGCTTCAAATTCCCTCATTTTACAGTTAACATATTGTACAACATTCGAAAGACAGTTATAAAAAAGACATTTAAAAGTCTTGGTAATAAGATTTCCATTTTTACTTCTTACTGAGGGATGCCAATTTTGAACAAATAGAAACTTTAACTATGGAAAATATTCTTCAAAATAAAATTATTTAAAATTACTTTTGAAACGGAAAAATTGTTCCATTAAGCAGTTGGTTCCATTGACTGTTTCTATTACATTTCTAATAATGAACGAAAGAATTTATTTTATTTCGTACGAAAGAAAGATGATACAGGCAGCATAAGGAAAACTTCTCATACGCTAAAAATTGAAACTTTCTCAGGGATTTTCATAGACATTTTAATACTAAAATAATTTTCCCTTTCATTCATTGATGTTTTGTGAAAAATTAATTTCATAAATAAATAATTAATAATTATAAATTACTTTTGCACCAATTTTCGTTTAAGTTCCCAAAACTCATTGTCGAGTGTGAAAATAGCATTACAAGTTCAAAAGAAGAGCAAAATTATAGTTTCATGTGCTAAATCAAAAAATAACTTTTTTTAATGAAATATTCTAATAAAAAATTTTTTATCTATAAAAACTGATTTCTCTATTATCGATTTTTTTTCTAAATAAAATTCCATTTTTTAATAATTATTAAGGATTTTGCCACAATTAATTAATAATTTGAGATTAAATTGATTTTTAGGATATTTCAGGATTATTATTGGAATTTTTTTATTTTGTTTTATTGATTAAATTAAATTTTACTAGTTTTTTAAATCCAAAAAATTCCTCAAAAAATAATTTACCACGAAGACAAAGACCTTCCATCTTTTATTTTTCGTAAATATTATTTCTATCAGTTTTAGCGACTTATAAACCGAAAGAAGGGATATCATAAATATCACAATTCCAAAACTGTATTAAGAAACTTAACAGCATTAAAAAATATTATAAGGTTGTTTCCCACTTTTTATATGTCGAAACAGTCCTTTAAACTGTAAGAACCGTATTGGCATGGTTAAAGTTTTATTCATTTGTATTGACATGTAAAATTATCTTTAAAATTTAGATTATATCCATTATTATACATTATTATACGACTTCATTTAAGCAAGTTTAAAATAATTGAATTTCAATTTTTGCAACTGTTTCAATCAATAGAATTTTAATAAAAAATTTAAATTTTAATTAAAATTCTTGATTATTTACACCATTAGTCGATAAATTGTCTTTTTAAATTAAATTAATCTTATTGGATAAAAATAATTTAATATAATCGATTTAAAATTTGTCTTGTATAAACTTGAATTCTACATGAGGTATAAGATTAGATTGAGTGAGAAAACACTTGAAAAATTTTGTACCGAAAAGTTTTACAGTTTTTCTTTAAAAAATTAATTTTAAATTTCCTACTAATATTAAAAATATTTCTGGATACGATGAAAAAGTATTTATTATTTTATGTTAATTACATTATTTATACATATGCAATTTTTTATTTTCTAATAACACGATATCAGCATTGTAAAGAATAATTTTTTTATTATATAACACGAATTTTCGTGATTTTATACTTACCATAAACTAAAGATATCTAGATTTTGTTTGTGCTAAATATAAAATTGTAGCTGTAAAATCAATCCAATTTTTAATGATAAACTTTATAGGTTAGGTCTTTCAATAATTAAGAACACAGTAGATTAGGAATATTTTTCATTTCAAAATGTTAAATAAAATTTAGATTTCTCAACTCATACTATAATTCTAACATATTTCTGTATGTTTTATTATTGTATCTGCAATTTCCTAATGTAAATTAATTCCCCCTTCAAAATATCTCACCTATCCCCCGGCCCTTGAATGTGATTAAGAAGACCATTTAAAATTAAATTTAAATGAATTAATAAAATTGAAAGAGAATTATTCCATAATAAATAAAATAATATCAACACAGCGAAAAATTACTTATAGATGACATATTCAATTAAACTAATTAAAAGAGTGAAAAAGAAACCATATTTTCAGGGTGTCGCAAATAATGCAAAAATTAAATATTATTATCATTATTATTATTATTATTATTATTATTATTATTATTATTATTATTATTATTATTATTAATGTTATGTTGTTCTACAATTTAAACAAACAAAATATTAAAAAAGCTAATTTTTCTGGAAAGACAAAATAATAAGAAAAACCAAAATATCGATCAAAAATATTAGGATTAAAAACTTAAAACTTACCTGAAAATAAATCAAACGTCAAAGTCATGACTTAACTAAACAATACTTTTTAGTGATAAAAAAAAACTTTTTTTATCTTAAGTAAATTGTCAATCAAAATTTAGAGTTTTCAAACATAATTCTTTTAATCATATTTGAGAAAATATTTTTCAATTAAATCTATTAATGAAAATATTGTTTACGAATTTCTTTTAGGTTCTCCTTGAAAGTTAATTAATAATTTCTTTAAACTTCATTGGAAATAGTGAATAAAGTGTAACTAATTTTTAAATATTAATTTTCACGCAGATAAACAAATTAAGATAATTTATTTCTATCAATTATTAATAGTTTTTTTTTCAACTATTGCTTTTTTTATTGCTTTAATTTTTGAATTTCGAGGATAATCTTAAAAAATATATTTAAAATTGTCTTGCTAAGTTATTGAAATTTAAAAAGTATCATTTTAAATTATGTTACAAGAGTTTTTTTGTTTGAATAGGGCGATTTTCATGAATGTCCTAAATGTTGTTCATTTCTCAATTTAACAGAATCTGTTTTAGAAACATTTTTTTAAAATACGTATATTAAAGAATTTGTTATTATTTGTGTTTGTTAATGGACTCAGTTATGTAATCATATTTTCATTTGTTGTAGATTCCCAATTATTTGTCCGTTTGGGAAATATGATACAGATATAAACACGAAGGAAAATCCCTCATGAAAAAATTGAATATATAGAAATATTAAAACTTAAAACAAAATTTATCATTTCAATTAATTTATAACAGAAAATAAATTTGATTTTCTTCCGTCATCACTCGGTGATTTTTAAAAATTATTTTAAAAATTCAAATATTTTACTTTTCCGATTAATTTGACTACCCCTCCCAAATAATGTTACCTAGTAAATCGAGAATTTGTTGTATCAGAAATTTAGTACTGTATATATTGGATAGAAAAAGAATGGAATAAGTACTTTTCTAAGTATATTCGAAATTCTGGGAAAAGAATTATAACCAGTGCACTACATGCCATAAAGATTTGCTACAAATAGTTGATCTTATTTACTATTTCAAGTGTATTAAGATATAATTCAGTATTGAAATACAACATTTATTTATGACATTTCTTGATTAGCCTTGATCGATTTGTTCGGTTTCTTCAACTTCAGCAACTCATTCTGATGATTCGACTTCTTAAGCAACTTTGATGATTTCGCTAGACATGCTTGATTTGAATTTTGAATTTCGGAATGTAAATTAAATTTATAGATAAACAAATATATTATTTTATTTACTTAATATAATATTTAATTTTTAATATTTAAATATCTTATAAATAATAATAGATTTTGTATGATAATTATGATATTGTAACCGACACAGAAAGATTAAGGAATATTAACGGGTAATGAAATAAAATACTTCTATGAAAATATCTTTTATGTTTTGATCACTATGCCGTTCTATAATCGAATGTATAACCGAATGTATTAAACTTTGTAATTTATATACCTGACGACAGCAGGATCTAAGTTTATTTAACACTTTTGTTTTAACACTAATGTTTTGTAATATCAGAAAGTTCAGCTTACAGACTTATGAAATAAATTATTTATAAAACAAATCATACTTTATCATGATTTCGTCTAATTTCATGAAAGAAAACAGACTCATTATCGCCAAATGTAGCCAGGGAAACTTTTAAGTGAAAATTTCCAGTGAAGTTTTAAACTACAGCTAGAGAGAGTGACAAACTGTACTATTATCAACTGTACCGGTGTAAATTATACTCAAATATTTGGGAAATAAATTTCTTTCAGTAAAGAACAGTTGTCTTAGTAAAGTTGATATTGAGAAACAAAATTAAATTCAGCAAAATGCTATTTCGGTTAGATCTATGAATTACACGGAGCCGTATTCAATTCTACCTAGAAAAAATACATTGCAAAAGTTTTTCATGTCCACAAAATTACACGATATCTCTCATTTATCACGTACCAATATGCAGGGCCAGCCTGAACAAAAGCGAAGCCCGGTGCAAAGTTTCCAAAAATCATTCTTTTAATTTTATTATATGCATATAATAGTATTACACTAGAAAACTTTTATTAATTAATATAAAGTTATTTATGGTAATTTATTTCAAAAATAAAATATAAAAAATTTTTATTCATAAAAGGGAACAACACGGGCCTTGCGCGGTTTCAGCACTTGCACCGGCCCTGCCACTGTTTATATACGGTTCTTTTTCCACTTTTAGATACAGATTCTATTATGTGTATAAAGCTATCAACTGTTTTTTCAAATACAAAAAATATAAATAAATATTTCAAATATAAAATTAAATAAATAGTTTATGAAACTAGAATTAAAAATAAATCTATAAATTAAATCACAGATAAAATAAATTAATAACAAATAACATTATTAAAACAAATCAGATGTTAAAGTATTTCGTGTGTAAAATACAAATCCATAAATTTTGAAATTAACAATGAAAAATATGAAAAAGTTGACTAGCTGACCAGTTTTTATGAAATCCTTTTATTATTGTCATTTTACAAAAATAATTAGTAAATTATAAAAAAATTTGTCTTTCAATAATAATATGATAGTTTTGGTATTTATAATAATAACAGACCCACAGACACTATAGACTGAGGTCTATCTTGCAGATATTTAGACCAGTCGTGAAAATATCTAATTATGGGGTCTAAGGATAAAACCCTTCTTCATTAAAATCTACATTTTAACGAAAAAAGAGATGATACTGATTTTCTCTCTGTCATTAATCCATTCTTCTACTTATAAGCGATGTGGTACTGATGCAGTATTGTAGAATGAATTCTGGTGTTATTTTGTCACTGTGAGTGAAGTGATGTGTCAACGGTATTATTCCTTTTACACTTCACTGCAATCGCAGTAGGACACCAAACACCACTGAGCTACATTTACTATAATATAGGAAAAAATCAATAATCTTACATTATAGAAACATACATACTTACTTCGATTTCACGCTGACGTTCTCATTTATTGTGCAATTAGATACATTTTACACTATAGAAATCTAAAAAGTGATAGAAAAATTAAATACTGCACACAAACACAACATATACTAAAAAACACATACAACTGTTTGATTCATAGAAATGCACCACTGAGATACGTTTCTATACTAACTTTATTTAGACAATTTTTGAGACAAAAGATCACTGAAAATTTTTTAAAATGAATTTGGTTCAATTTCGTTTCAATCCAGATTTTATTTTCTGAAAGAAGCCCTTTATATTCAGCTCAGAAAAAAAATTATTTTATTCACATTCGGCGATTTTTCTCAAAATGTTTTAGAAAAATACAAATTTTTGGTGGTTGATTTATTTAATTATAATTAAAAATTTATCTGACTCATTTTTTCGAAATAATTTTAACATACTTAAAAATTATTAAAAATAATTTATAATTATGCTGTTGACTAAAAGTAATATTTAAGAACTTGAATAATGATCTCATATTTATATGGATCAAAATTCAAGTCTTAAAATTTACTTAAAATTAAACATCTTACCTGAAAGCCATTTTTAAAATGGCTAAAATAAATTTCATGATGAGCAATTCATACGTAAAAAAAAATTTAAATTTAAAAAAATAAAAACTATTTTGCTTTATTTATTTATCATCAAAATATTTATCAGTGGGAAATTCATTAATTTGGTGAGTGAGCGATTGCTGTACACGCTAACCACCACTATAGAAAATGTATCTCAATGGTGTTTTGTGTAATAGAAACTCTACTTGAGTTCGTTTACTTACATAATAAAATAATTTGAATGTGAATTTCATCATTTTGATATTTTTATTTGAATTATCTGCGGCTTGATTGGATTTTGATTCAATTTGAAAAATTAAAGATTATTTTAATATATTTTATATTTCTAAAGAAATTTGAAACAATTTTCATTCTTACAAAAATATTTAGAGGTTTTAAGATTTTCTTTGTTGTAATTACTGCAATCATTATGAAAAAGATTATTTAATTTTATAAAATTTCGAAACATGGAACCACAACCCGAATTAAATTACCCATTAATATTTCGAAAAAAATACAAAAATACAAATAAGCCTCAACTAGAAGTGAAACATCAAATTTTATTAGGACTCCTATATATCAAATTAAGGAGAAAGAGTTTCTAAGACTTTATATAACATTTTCATTGAACTACATCTTGGTCAAAATGGTCAATGATCAAAATTTAAGTATAGTCATGTAAATTTGGAATCTTTTTGGAAGAGATAATTTCTTTCATCAGACCACTCCATCATGCTCAAAATGACCGCCAAACAGACAAAGTCTCTAAACTCTTTTTGCTTTGTTTTACACAAGACAAATATAAATGTGCAAATAAGTTATAAAAAAGATAAACCAAATAATATAATAATTTCTGTCATTCTCAATCTATTCATAAGTAGATTTTATTAAATAAAAAATTGTTTTTCTTTGTTTAATGTTTTGGCGATGATTCTCCAAAAGTATGGATCAGATGATGAGATCATAAGGTCTTTGTTCCCGCGACCTCACATTTCACTAAAATTGTTTATAATCTTTTTTTGATTAAATATTATTTAAAAATTAATAAGTTATTAAAATAATACGCAACAATATAACTTATAAATGACGATGGGAACTGTTTTACATAACATTTACTATGGACATGTTTCGGCAAATTATGGAAAGAAGCGATAAATATCCAATTATATTTTAAATGAAGCTAATTCTACTTATCAGATTCTCCCGATTAAAACAATTGTTAGGGAAACATTTTTTGTTTGAAATATTATTACCGGTACAAGGACAAATGACATTTTCCATTTCATGACCAGTGAAAATTCTAACCGAATGCAATTTATTAATAATTAAATTTCCAATAGTTTTTCTTTCAATTGTTCAATTATTTTTTAAAAAAAATATTATTTTTACTTTTATTTGCAGTTATAATTTTTTTTCACTATAAAGAAAAGAAAAGAAAAGTTTCAAATCGTTTCTAACTGTTACCGGCTTACCTGCAATCTCAGAAAATCTCTTGAAATTCTATTTATCACTTCATTGTGAGCTGACATTAAATTTATTAATGATATTTATCTTGATTTGAAAATAAAAAAAATTAAATTAAATTTCAAACCAATCTATCCATTTAACAAAGTTCTAATTGAAATTTTATCTTCACGACTGACTGAGGAATTTTTATTTCCAT